>BLKR01009243.1:0-146690 GCA_011170035.1 Teleogryllus occipitalis
ATGAACGCTAGAGATTTTTGTTTAATGAAATCTCTTTTAAAAATAGATCTTGTATTAAGATAAATTGAACACCCTGTTTTTTTTTTTTTTAACTGCAAATGCTTCACTTTCTTTTCGCATCGGAAAGGAGGTAGTCTTGTCGTGTACCTGGTGGTGAGGGGGAACCGTGTCAGGTGAGTTAACTTTAAAGACCCGAGTTCGAATCCCGACGAGTAGAAAATATTTTCTGCTGCAGAAGGTCTTTTTTTTTGTTTCTTTTTTGCAGGTTCACATAGTCCGTATTGAATATTGCATAGCAATTACGAATAATACGTGAAAATATATGCTGTTGAGGCAACACTTGTTTTGAACATAAAACACTTTCTAAATAGTATGTATAGTAAGTTAACTTTATTTAGGTGAGTAAACTTAGACTTTGATTTTCTAAATTAAAACTTGACGTAATTGAGGACAGTGTCGTCATAAGAGTTATTATGATACACATATCCTTTATTTTTAAAATCTTAGGCCCCGAAACGCGCCTCAAATTAATTATTAATATAATAGCAATAGCTATTTATATATAATATAATTTCATAATTATTTCCAAAGAACCGGAACGCCGTTCCGTCGCGTACCAACAGAAATCAAGCCTTTTATATACAGGATATTCGGGGAAGAAATGTCGAATATTCGAAAAATAGCTGTTAAGACAATTTTAAGCTTATTTTGTCTAATAAACTACACGGATATTCCAAATGGCTAAGCCGCAATAAACATTCAAAAGTTGGTTTGGATATATGTTTTCTAGGCAACTATTTGCGTTGTAGAAGCATATAAACACTTCATTAATATCTAAATTGTTTATGATTAACAAAATAAATGAATACATTTGATCAGAAAGAAAAATTAACCTAGAAATAAAAAAGCACCCAATTTTCACCGTTCGACTGCTTTTTTATTTCTCGGTTAATTTTTTCTGAACTAATATATTAGTTTATATTGTTAATAATAAACATGTTACATGTTTCTGGTCTGTTTACATGATTCTAGAATGCAAAGTTTTGCGTAGAAATCATATTTTCAAACCAACATTTGCGTGTTTATTGCAGCTCAGTTATTCAAAATATCTATGTAGTTTATTAGACAAAGTATGCTTAAAATTCTTTAAACAGCTTTTTTCAAACTTTCCGCGTTTCCTTCCCCGATACTCTGTATATCCATGCTTCTTTAAAACCAAAAACAATAATTTGCGTACTGCAAACTAATTAATTAAACTCATGGCAGTAGAACTGTTAACATAAATATTGTCACACATCTTTCGCAGGATAAGGAGTAAAATTTAAAGAAAAATTATAGTTCACATGAATTTTGACAAATTGCGTCTTACTTTCTATGATATTCAAATGGTAACATTATATTACAATATTCAATTGGTTAACAATTTCGGCTAAAGAGTCTTGTTTGAGAATTCTCCAATTTCGTATTGTAATAAGATATCTCATGATACTCATGTCGTAAATAACTATTTGACAACTATTATGTTTAGTGTATGTGTCTAGCAGGTTTTCCTGAGAAACTGGATCATACGAATCACGTTTACTACGTTATTCACACAGGAGCACATGAATCTCAAAAAAGTATTTAATAATATAATCCTTGCTGATGAATCTACGTTTTATTGATGGTTTTAATTTTGAAAATTTTCATTAGTTTGGATGTTTAAATATAGGTATCACATGTAATTACATGTCTGTTAAACACGATAGCATTATATGAAGCAAGAAACATTGTTTTTCATTTGATCATTCAACTTCATCAATCACTCAAAATTACTTTAATTTTCTCTGCTTATCAGTTTTTTAATCTCAGATCTTCGATGAAGACATGAATCAAATAACATCGAAAATATTTGAGTGTTTTAAAAATAATAATGTGAATAAATGCTTATATTTATTGAATTGGTTTTATAATAACCTGTAAAAACATGGGTTTTCTGTTGGTTTTGGGGATGTTGAAATCATTCAAATAGTAAAGGCAATGTTAAGCTGGTGACCTTTAACATTGTTTATTTGATGTTTTTCTTAGGGATAGTTTATAATGGTTAAACGTTTTCAGAGAGTGCACATTAGATACCTCGAATGGCCCGTTTCCGTTTAATAAACCGCTACGTTCTCCCTGTACAGATGGTCGTGCAAAATTCAAGGTTTTGATAGATTTGTAGAATGGCGGGCTCTAAATCGGTTGAGAATGGCATCTCGAGCCGCGAGATTTTTGCGTAAAGTGTTGTTTGGCGACATTTTGAAATTTTGCAAGAAATTATTGAGTGCCCGCGTTGGGGAATGCTAATTTGAAAATTGCAATTATTAATGACTTGCAAATCGCGATAAGTGGGGGGACACACACTCAGCCGTTGATTTGGGCTGATGCTGACCTGTACAAACATACACACTTAACAATACAATAACAATAGAAAACACTGAGCGTAAATAGGCACTGAATGAAGCTATTAACACTGAATAACACAAAAATTGACAATAAACACTGAATGATACATAGAAACTGAGAAAAACACTGAATGATACAATAGCTAATAAATCACTGAATTGTGCAATTGTTGCTAGAAACACTGCACACAATAAGCAATGGTAAGTAAAAAATTGAATAATGCAATAGTAAATGGAAACACTGAATAATGCAATGGCACGTAAAAAACACTGAATAGTGCAGTAATAAATAGAAACACAGAATATTGCAGTGATAAGCAAAAACTGAATAGTGCAATAGTATATTAAACACTGAATAATGCACTGGCAAGTAAAAACACAATAGTGCAATATTAAATGCAAACACTGAATAATGCACTGGCAAGTAAAATATTGGATAGTACAATGGAGAATAGAAACACTGAATAAGTAACGAAGCACTGGATAAAGTTTGATTACACTTAATGATTGTATGCTTTAGATTTTTAACACTTTTCACGACACTGTTGAATAGACAAATTAAATTGATTGAAAATAGTTTTGAAGTTGCATTCCCTATAGAGACAATTCCTGATTCCCGTCTGATATATTAATTGAGTTAATGACTGTATTGCACTAGAAATGGCACTGGCTCGATCCGGTCCGGAGATTGACCACTATATGTAGCAGATGCAGCCTGGGAGTTGCCGTGCTGCGAGTGCGACTACATACGGGGATCAGAACGGGTTTCAGGGGATTGTTTGCCTTTGGGGCAATGATAGATAATATGCAAGTAGAATAAATAAATTTAATTGCTTGATAATTGAGTACAATTGATTTTGATTTATAAAAAGCCGGAGGACCATTGATAGTTTATGACGTTAATGATTGCTCTTCTTTCTTGAAGTACAGTTGGCAGCTTACTTACAGTTTGAAGCAAGGAAAGCAGCAACCCAAATCACTCGGCTGAGTGTGTCGCTGTCCGGGCTGAGGTAGGCTCCAGGCAGTTCGGTGGTGCGAACTGGCATGGGCGCGGACTCAGATGACCGGAGCTGGTGGCGGAGTTTGCCGTGAATTCGACCAAGTGGCGGCTGCGGCTCGCGAGTGGCACGAATTTGAGGCAGGTTGATGCGGCCGTACTAATCGCCTTGATAGGCGAAGCAGGAACAGTCGACCTTGTCTCCGTTGTCTGTTTGTTCTGGTTGTCTGTCGTTTGGTTGTTGTCTCTCTGTCTCTCTGTTGTCTCTGTCCTCTTGTCTTGTCTCGTCTGTGAGCGAAGTCGCAGTATTTATTGTTGCGGGTGTGATTGAGGCCGTGGGGGGGGGAGAGTCACGTGGCTGTGACTTGGGCCTATGGTAAGGCGGGAAAGTTTGGAGTGCCCGCGATCGGCTCCCTATTCGTGATGTGCCTTCCGGGGGGGGTTGTCACGTGACATTGGCGTGACACTGAGTGTCACGTGACATTGGCGGCGATCGGAAAGAAAGACGCTGGCACGTGAGGTGCCCGCGATGGCGGCCCGTTTGTATTTGAGATTTGGGGGAATTGAGACATCTGGCTTGCAGGTGGCCAGGGTGCGGGGCGGCGTCGGCAGTGCACCTAAAGCTCTTTGTCGGCGAGATGCATTGACGGGCTTATTTTTGCGAGAGAGGCCCGAAGCGATTCCCAGAAATGTTTGTACAGAAATGTTTCTGGGTGGCTTGTCAGGTAGCGAGCTATGGGGTGAGGGCCCCGCGTGCCGGGTTAGCCCAGCCCTAATGAGGGGTTAAACCTCAGCTGGCGACGCCCAGAAGCGGCGGTCATTGTACTGGGCGGGCGTGGGCCCGTGCGAACGGCGGTTTGCGCGGAAGACGCTGCAAATTATTTTATTGCCCTTTTGTAGTAGTTTCCGAAGTGTGGAAGCGTGCCGGCATGCACGGAGAGCGACTTGTGAGGGGTTGGTGAAAGTAAGCGCTTAATAGTGGTGGCCGCGCGGGAAAAAGCTGTTAGGGGCTGCGCCTTGGCGGCGAGACTGAAACTTTGATTGCGAGATTGAACAACGCCCTTAAAGCCAAGCGTTTCAGCCGAAGAAAAAGTCAGCTACCCAAGCAGTGAAAATATACCTATCTTTGATTGTTTATAACGTTTTTCCTAATCAACTTTTTAACTTCCAGAAATTATATGCATTTTCGTATACCTTTCTCAATATATTAAAGCAGTTTTAGTGTCATTTTTTTTATTTTTCATTAAATTAATCTTTAATTAAGGTATGTAAAGACTGATTATTCTTTTGATAAAGTAAATTTTCACAGGCAATTACAAAAAACATCCAAAAAACATATATATATATATATATATATATATATATATATATATATATAAGTGAATATTTTCAGTTGAGATCAGCTGCCCCGGTCCACCCCTGAAAGAAACGGGCGGAAAAACGGGCGTAAAAACGGGCGTGCGTAGAGACGTGCGAGAGGAGAGACGGGCGAGCGGAGAGACGGGCGAGAGGAGAGACGGGCGAGGCGAGGAGTTCGCGGACGAGTTGTGAGACGGACGAGCGAGTGGAGAGAGAGAGAAGGAAAGACAGATATTTATAAATACAAACTTCAAGATCTGAGACCTTGTATTTCCGTCAAATATTGACGTCGATTTGTTGGAGCATTATAATATTTTTTCTAGACTATATTTATGACAAAGAAAACTGGGTAAGCGTATGTGCACAACACTTTCGGATTTTTTTTAGCTTTTCAGATATTTATTAAAACTTTGAAAGTAGATTATTACCGTGAGTATGCTCATTTGTACTTCTGTGCAACATTAATGTGTTAATGTACTAGCTGACCCGGCGAACTCTGTTCCGCCTTAACTGAGAACTCCGTTCCGCCCAAACATACGAAAACCCGCGAAATCACGCGAAAACGTGCGAAATCACGCGAAAACTTGCGAAATCACGCGAAAACGTGCGAAAACATGCAGAAACGTGCGTTCTCACACAGGAACGTTGTCGAACGGGATAAACAGTATCCTATGTCCGTCTCCTGGCTCTAAGCTTCCTGCTCACCAAATCGGTACAGCCGATCTTGAGTTATAAATAATGTAACTAACACGACTATATATAGATATAACGGCGAACTTTCATTATCGCCTTCTGTTATCAGTGCGGCGTTACAACAATGGGTTACAACAGGCAACAATGACCGCTAACATGCGAAATCACGCGAAAACGTGCAAAAACGTGCGTTCTCACACAGGAACGCTGTCGAACGGGATAAACAGTATTCTATGTCCGTCTCCTGGCTCTAAGCTTCCTGCTCACCAATTTTCAACCAAATCGGTGCAGCCGTTCTTGAGTTATAAATAGTGTAACTAACATGACTTTCTTTTATATATATAGATTCGTGTTCAAAAGCAGGAGTATGATCAAATTGTGTGAAGTTTGAGTTTCTGGGTATCAACATTTTATGTACTATTTCTTTTGGAATTTGATATTAATTTGTATGGTATATTGAAGCCCAGTTGGAAATCTCTACTGTATTTTGAAATAATAATTTGATGGGCATTTTCAAAGCGCGCGGTGTTCTAATGTTATCTGATAAATATCATATTGTATTGTTCGTATGTCTGATTATTTAGTGTCAACTAATTATATCGTTCGTTATTGGTAGGATATTATGTGTATTTAGATATGCCTGTATTCTGTTTTCCAACATTTTCTACTGTTTGCAGGACGTGCATCCTTATCGCAGGTCGAAATGGTCTTAATCCAATCATCTGAGGTAGATATATTTTGTTCTTTTATGTTTTAATTGATTAGTTGTAAGTAGTCTTGTAATAGAAACCAGCAAAGCTTTTGTCAAGAAAAAGACAAAACTAATTTCTATGAAATAAGACAATATTGACATGAGAGATTGTTGCAGTTGTGTTCTTTTGTCAATAGTTTTAATTTATTTATCGTCAAGAATCAGTAAAAAAGTATGAGATGAGTCTGTGCACTGGAGGACACAGGAACACTGGAGCACTTGCGTTTTTTGAGCTCCAAAATCCCTACAGCTTCATTTTACTTCACGTTGTCAAATTAGTTAAATAATTACAATTGACCATGATTGTGAATACGTGAAATCTCGAAAATTTTGCTCCCTGCAACATAAACCTCTTGTAAATTTGTAGTACATCAAATTATTGAATAATTCCTGTGTTTGACGTAGAACGAGAAATGAGTATCAGAACTCTGTGTGCGCTGTCCAGAACTCTTAGCATAACTGAAAAAGCATTTCAATTGTTTGCTCTTTTTAAAATGAAAAGTAAAACAACCCAAAGTAAAACATAACAAACGCACATGAAAATATCGAATAATCCCTTTTTTGACCTCGGATGAGAAAAATGTGATTGAACTTAATTTAAAACCCTTTGTTACCTACATAGAACTCTCGTCAGTACTGAAAAAGGCATTAATAATATTTTGAGCCTTTTAGTTCGCAACCCTAAAAAATTAACATGGAAATATTGAATAATTCCCGTGTTTGACGTCCGACGAAAAAAGCGTTTTGGAACTTCTTTTAGAACTCTTCATTCGCAAACCAGAACTCTTCATAGAAGTGTAGAGAACGTCTTTTCACTTTTTATAAATTTTCATTTGCCACAAAAACTAAACCGGAATTGTGTATTACCTCCACCGATTTACTTCGTATGACAAATGTTCATTACAAGTTTTGCGAGAACTCGTTGTTTGCCATTGAGAACTTTTGTCGTGGGTTTGATAAGCGTGATCCGTGCATGTGAAGATTTTTTGCTCGATGGTCAACAATGAAAGTTATTTTTTCAATAATTTTATTTTTTGAGTCTTTCTCAATTTTTTTGAGAACTATAGTACTCTTTGACCGCCATTGAGAAATTTCATAAAATTTTGATTTTTCCAACTTTGCCGATGCTTTTTTGTTTTGAATTTAATTTTTTGTGATAAATTTGTATTTTTTTGCAGAATTTTTTTCGAAACTTTTCGAGCACTCTAGAATTTTTTCTTCGCTACTCAGAACTCTCAAAATGTTTAGGATTTTCAAAATTCACCCCGCCAACTTTACACACCTAAGAAGTTATATTTAAAAAGTTTTACATTCTTATGGACCTCAAGAGTATCTGTTAATGTTTCCCTTAATGAAATGCGTTCCTTAAAGATAAATTTTGAAATATGAATTTGAAGATGAAATTTGAAGGTCACGTACAATTTTTGATAGTTTGAGTACTTTTCGCGTAATTTTGGGTGAAAATACGGGCGAGAAAGTACGTTCTGTTTTAGCACTACTAGTTGCTAGTTGTGGTAGGAGTAGAGTCGGGATATGGTTTTCTATATTGTTAGCAATACTAAGTAATCAAATCTGTAGTTTAGTTTACCGATGCCAATAAATTTTCTACAACCCTGGTGCAAAACTGTCTAGTTTTCAAATGATTCTAACCTCGCTTTGTGGGTACTTTCGTTCATAATTCAATTATTTACGATTAAAGGGTGAGGAAGAGATTCTGGAGCTCAATAAGACGTGTGCAGAATGTACTTTCCCCCCAAAGTCACACAGATTTTTTACTGTTCTTTGACAAAATAAATAAAATAAATTTCGCTGTTTTAATTTTGAACATCTATGATTGGAAAAATCGATGTTTTCTTATCGATGTCTCATCACTAGTGTGGTCGCGTCTGCCTCGCGCAATGCGATGTAAATCATGATGAAAATGCATCATGTCTTTCGAGCATGATGGGTATCCTTACGTTAAAACAGCGAAAATGATTGATTGTAGCGCAAACATGCTATTCGCACGATCCGCCGCTGAGGGTAATGACTTTCTCTCTTGCTCTTAATGTAGTTTCTTTCAAGGTAGAGGAAAATAACTGTGTATCAAGAAATGGTCAAAGATAATGGGTACACTTGGTGAAGTGACTCTCTACACTTCAATATTTGTGGAAATTGATTTGAGTTTGCTTTTTATAACTATATGATCTAAAATGGACTGCATCACTCTAGATTACCTATCTATATTTACTTATGTCTTTTGTCTGTAGTAGGTGGACTTTTTTCGATAAGCATTGAGAGTTGTTTCACCGATGTGTACAAAAACTTCACTCGCATTAACACAACCTACCCTTGCATTCAAAACCCTTCTCTAATTGTATTTTAATCCGCTTACACTGCTTATTATAATCAACCACATAATGTTTGTGCATCACTGTAATGTTTTATGAATCCTTATATTCATGTCTTAAATACATAATAAATTATTGTATTTTTCCAGCAATGATTTCTAAGCTGACGGAAGGATCAAACAACGTGGAGGAGTATAGTTTATTTTAGGAATGTCTCAAACTGTAGAAAAGTTCTTTATTCGTAGTTTATACATTGTATTTAGTTATTCAGAATAAAGTTGCCAGTTAGAGTAAAATTAGATTAGATTTAAAAAAGAGAAGTTATAGTAATGATATACTTCGCACTAAGAATTAAGAATTTGAATAAACTGCCATTTTTATTCACTGCAACCTTATACAATTAGGAAATATATTAGGAGTAATATATACTTTAGGAAATTAATCAAGCACGCGAATTTTGTACGGAATTAGTTTCATTATAGTCTTTAAGATATGTATTTAATCTGATTTTTAGGATTAGAAAAATAAACTATTGATCAGGAAGTACAATATTACAGAATTAAATCAGCTGAGCAAATTGATCCAATTAAAAATCAATTAGAATTAATTTAAACGTAGTTAAAATTACGGTTTTATCCCTAATATTTTTATTTTTTACAATATAAATGGGCAATTATAACATAGCCAAAGTTATAATGGTATTTTTTTAATGAATTCTGTCTTACGAAATTCGCTGTGTAAATGATTTATTGAAATCTTTCTTCTCCCCGTAGAAAATACAAGGAAATGAATATTTGCCAGTCTTTTAACGAAGGATTTAATTGAAAAGGGCATTAATGTAATTGTAGAGCTTGATTCCAAAAGGAATCAAATAAAAAAAATAGAAACTGACTTCCATCCGCCAAGAAATTTCTATACACATAGTAGAATTTCTTTGCTATTGTTTCTACCAAGTACCAAATCATCTGGTGTCATTAGCCGACTTGCTTATTTACGCTCCGAGAACTCACGAAAGTTAAGCAACTCGAGATACTACGGATTCCTGGATGGCTGACCGTCTGGGGACACCGGTTATTAAAGGCGCCGAGCCCCTAGCTAAAGAGATAAAAGGCAATGACTGGCGGCGAGAGACAAAAGAAAACATTTAACGAAATTTAAATCCATATCTATATAAACTCTCAATGCTCAAAGGTTGACTAAAAGCCGTAGTTGCGAAGAATGAAAAAAAATTATGAAATTCAAGATATGTAATGGCTGAAGTTTGACAGTAAAGTCAGTTATCTCCTGTAGTCGGTCTCCATCACATGTATGGAACGTAGGCTACATTAAAATGTGTTTCTTTATTAATATGTGAACATTGATTGAAAACAAAAGATTATAAGTATGAGGAATGTAGTTCTATGTAACTATATGCAATATGTAGCTATATGCAATATGTCGCGATATGATCATTGTAGCTATATGCAAGGTGCAAAGAAAAATGATGTTCAACCTTTGCTCAGTGCAATGGAATAAAATGTAGAGAATATACCTTTATGGAAACATTCGGCAAATTCCAAAGTTGTTAGAGATGAATTTTCTAGATGTAGTCTATGTAGGCTGATTACAGATAAATTTAAAAACATGAAAGAATAACTTTTTGCTGTAAATATATGCTGTTGAATATAACATATTATACTAAAATATACCAAATTCATTACTTCATCCCAGGTAATGTCATCGTATGTTTTTAAGAGAAATATTTGGCATGAATGTCAAGGAATATGAACAAAATTAAAACAAGTAACTCAAGAAAGATATTACATCAAATATATTTGTAATAAAATTTCATTTTCTCTGTAAAATTTGGCTAAATGGATTTGGTTCTTTTGCGAATGAAGCTCTTCAATTTCTTTCGTCCGGCAAGAAGTGTGTAATGGTTCCGTTTTCAAGTTGTGTAAAGCATTATTGAGACAATGTTTAGGTATTGTCATAGTCATAGTGTACACTTTCTGGAGAAAATGAAAAAAAACGTTGCAAACATTACATTACGTATTACACTAGATATATTATGTTAAATCATGCATATTCTTGTGTTATATATTTAAAATAATTTTCGTAGGAAAGAAGTCTACATTTGAGAATCAATATGTTAAAGTACTATTGGACAACACTGAATGTAGTACTCTCATATGTTGTACATTATTTAGAATATTTACAATATGTCTTGTTTTATATTTGAATTCATTTACTCCGATAGTAAATTCAAAAACTGCTTCATTTAAATTGTAAATGACTAATTGAAAGTATGCAATATTAGGTTACAACGAAATGTAAGTTTGCGTACAAATATTTTCCGTTTTCTCCAAATTGCCATTAGTGTGGCACTCACAATTATACCATGCTTATCTTTACATTTCCTTTCGTTCAATATATTTAATAAATAAATAAATAATTATTCATTGTCAGGAGCTATGTATTATGTATACTACGAATCTCCAAAGTTTCACTGCCCCACCTTATTTCAATACTTCAATTTTGTAAAGAGGTATAAACTGACAACATTGATCATAATAACATATTTATTTTCAAACATACAAAATTATTAAAACTAAAAAAATACAAAATTAAAAAAAACATTTTTCCCATCTTTTTCAAGGTCCTCATTACGTACAATACTTATTACTACTGTATTATAAAATTAATAATATAATTAGGTTTATAATAACACAAACAGAAATGGACAATTCTTGTACAAGAATCTCAAAAGGAGTCGCGAGGCTCTCAAACGTGCAATAAGTTACTCAGAGTTAACTACATTAGCCAATGAAAATATTACTTATTAGAAAATATTTTGGCCACAGAGTTTTCTTGGCAGAGACGAGTCATTAAAAAAATAGAAATAAAATCACAAAATACGTAAGTTTAAATTTTTCATTAAATTTCGTGTGGCGACCTTTCCAGCATCAAGTTTTTCCCCACTGCAGGCTAAAAGGAATATAAAAGAAAAAAAACAGTGAAAATAAATGACGAATCACTGACGTTAAAATACTCACACAAAAATAATATTATTGAAATGAAAATGTTTTTACATTGACTGCCGTTCATATTTATTTATTTATTGTTTATTTAATATATTAATTAGTTTTTGCTTTTTAAAATGGTCAGTATTACGTGCTGTTTTATATCGAGAGCTACTATGTTATTAAAATTGTATATTTTTTTTGTATATCATCAGTCATTTCCAGTAAGTCACTAAAAAAGTTAGTAAAATGTTATATTCCTCGTAGCCTAAAGATAGAGAACACATAATCTTCGAAACGTTGCAAAAACTGTCTAATTGAAGAATAAAAACTTTAAGCTTTATGATTTTGTGAGTGTATTTCTAAATTTTTGAAATGACTTATGTCTATTAAGAAAACTCTGTGGCCAAACTTTTTTCTGTTATTAATTAATAGTAACAATTTCATGTTTTTATGTATAAAACATAATGGAATATTTTGAATAATTAACACGACTTTGAATTAAATGAGTTTATTGAAAGGCATTAGAAATCTATCATTTACACAAAAGATTCTTATAACATTTTGTCTTGCCAACAGTACATATATATCACCGCCTTAGTTTCTAAAAAAATCAAGAAGAATGCCACATCATACATAATATTCATACATAATACTACACGCAAGATATTAAATAATCAAAGAGAATGCAACATCAACAGAGAAGGCAACATCAACACCCTCCCTATTTAATGGCTCAATGAGTCTCATGTTTTTGCATAAATTTATTCGAGTTCCAAACAAAGGCTTAGTCAGGAAATCTGCGAGTAGGTTTTCTGTATCCACTCTTAAAATCTTAATTTATGCAGACGTTACTAATTCTCAATAAAAAAATTTCTTTCGCGGATGTGTTTCGTTCTGCGATGAAACTCTGGATTTTACGCTAGAGGAGTTACGCAGGAGAAGTGTTTTTGTTTATTCATTTAAGAGTCTGTTTATCCAGACTATCTTACGAGCTGTTTCGCTAACTGCTACAATCTCGGCTTCAGTAGTAGAGATGGCTACAGGAGGTTGTCTTCGACTAAATTAGTGATTATTGGTGCCTCTATAATACTTTGCGCAAAATATGGACTGTTCCAAATAAAGCAACGTCTTGCACTTCCCAGTCTTTCAAATGACTTGGGAGTTTAGTTACACAGGTTTTACACAAATTTTGCGGAACAAATCTCAGAGTCCCTAACTCTTGGGACGACCTGTGCTTTTACGCCCCACATTCGGCTGATCTAGGTTAACAAACTTTTGTAATTACGCCGTTTCTCTGCCTCCTCGGTTACGACGTTTTGATCGTATGGCGCAGCAACATCTACGAGTAGACACGCTTTTTTCTCCGAATCTCGGATAACAATAACCAGTTTGTTTGCCGCTATCATGCGATCAGTTTGAGTATGTTGATCGTACGATATTGTACACATGTCACCGGTGAACCTTTTTTTATTTCGACTCAGGTAACCTATTTTACCACTGATATCGTTAACCTTGATCATAAATGTTAAATTCCATTCATACAATATTTACTGGAAAAACTTCGATAATTGCTAACCTACTTTATTAAGTTCAAGAAAACAACTTCCTTTCTCAACAGTGTGAGTAAACAAAGGGGAACAAAACAAAACACTCAATACGAATGGCGTCACTTACATCACACACAGGGATAAACTGACTTCTAAGTTATCTAGCGGCGGCGAACTGAATTACCGTCTTATTCAAGACAAAGAAAGAGTACTACATTCATTTCCACTCAGACAAATGAACAGAGTGAGTATGAAGTTACTAAAAAAATCCTGAAATGTGATCAAAAAATGATATTCCTGGTTCGTTGTCTAGTGACTGTATTACACCTCTAACTCAAATGTAGTTCCTCGAATTCTAGATATAATTATTGTTCAAAATTTAAACTCACCAATTTACCAAAATATGAAACCATAATATTTTACAGAAATATGAACCAGGAGCAGTTTTTTTGCAAACCGAACATTTGGTATAGTTGCCGCAATCTGCAAAAAGATACGTTTCTTCCCGTGCTCCATTGAAAATTTCGGTGTTGACGCTCTGGTCTGCGAAGTGCTCGCGCTGACTTCCAAGTTTCCGCGACTGGAATTATCAGAACACTGTGACAGAGGTTATGGCAAGCCGCGCAACGCTCGGGCTCCGGTGTCGCGCTCTCGGTAGCCAACATGGCTCCGAGCTCCCGATTCGCTCTGCTTAAGCAGCTCTGTTCTAACTAATGAATGTCAGTATCCGAAGAGTTTTGAAACGTCATCAGAAATAGAGAATTGTATTAGTAGCCTCAGAAACGTAATTAAAAGTGCTATCAAACGTTCTTATATTAAAATAATTTTCTCCTCCATACGTCACATACAGTTTTTGACTGTTTTTGACTAAAATAAATAAATAAATAAAAAGTCAAGAATTTCACCAAATATTATACTCCACTTCCAAAGTCACTACTAAATTGCATTAAAGGAAAACATAACCTTCGTAAATTTGGCAATGTTCACCCAATAAATCTTTGAAACTAAAATTAAATAGAATCTCAGTAAAAATTAAAGAAGAGTTACATAAAGTTAGATGTACACGTTTTCAAAACGTTTTGGGCATTATTCGACCTAACTCTAGGATAATGTAGAATAGTTAAAATGATTACAAAGTAAACCTCTTTCAGTCCACAGTTATCATCTAACACAGGATTAGCAACAACTGATTGTGAAAGAGCAGCAACGTTAGTGGAACATTTTGAAAATATAATTATAATTAACCCTGTAACCGACGCGGATCTGCAATTAGAAGTCGAAGAAAACTTATCAGTCGCGCATTTTTCCGTCCAAACAAAAACCAAGTTCTTACCTCTTTTCGAAACGTACCAAATCATTAATTATAAAATTAAAAATAACACTGGCGTCAAGGTTATCTTCACAAGAAATCTAATAAGTAAATCTAGTGGGTTTTTGATAGTGAATCTGATATATATATATATATATATATATATATATATATATATATATATATATATATTCAGAATTTTTCCATCAAGCACAGTTCTTTTTGTGGCAGCTAATTTTTAAAATCTTATTTTAAATTCTATTTGACCTGTCATAGGGATATTTACCTTATATGTAGCAATTTTATTCAAGCAGTATTTAAGGAAATTATATGTAATATCATGCAAAAACACCAAATAGCCAATACTGAACAAGTTCATTCATGTTTTGACATGCTCAGACTAGTTAATCTGGCATCGTGATGTGTCAGTATTGGGGTGTCTATGACCTTGTTAGCACGAATATCGCTAGTGATATATTTACTTCCTTTGTGTTTAGAAATGTCATGTGTAAGCTGTATTTTAGTGCTTTGTATTTTCATCATGCCAAGAACGTGTGAAAATTATGTAGATAATTTCTGCTGTATTTGTGGGGAGTTGACTTGAAAGACTCAAAGGCGAAATTTAACGCCACTCGCGAAAAAGTGTTATCAAAATTACTTTGGGTGTCAAGTTGGTGATTCCGAAAAGAACTGGGCCCCAAATATATGTTTTTTGTGTTAAGACCATTGTCTTGTTAGGAAAATGATACACATCATATGCCGTTTGCAATTTCTATAATTTGGAGAGAACCGAAGGATCATACAAGTGATTGTTATTTCTGTTTGACAAATATTAAAGGAAATCCCTTGTCCGAAAAATGTGTCACATGTGCATTTAGTGAATTCTGAAAAATATAATTATCTCTATTTCATATTAAATTAGGAGAAATGAAAAATGTATAAAATCTGTGTATAAACCTTCTGATGAATTCTTGTACTTGAAATCGAAATTTTCCTAAGTAAGTGAAGCTAAATTAAAAGGGTATTTTTAGGACCACAAACGCGGCCATTAATGACTGGTGAACATTTTGAAAAGCAGTTAAATTCAATTTTGAAAAACCAGTCTGGCAGTCATTTTGAAAAACCAGTCTGGCAGTCTTTCAAAAATTTATATTGAAATTTCCTTGGAAACCATGAAGCATAAAACTATTGGACACAGTGGCTGATCTTGTACATTCTTATAAAAACTATGGGATATAACATGTCTTTGAAAATTCATGTCCTAGACTCACTTAGACTTACTCCCAGAAAATCAGGGGGCTGTCAGCGATGAGCACGGTGAGCGTTTTCATCAGTAAATTTCTACAATGGAACACTGGTACTGAGGCAAGTGTAGTTCTAATATGTTGGCTGACTTCTGTTGAATCACAAAGAAAGATGTTCCAGACACAGAATATGCCCGTAAATCAACATTATCACTTTCTAGGTACAGAATGAGCAGTCAGAATGCAAGTCAGGACGAGAAGTGTACCATTTAAAGTTGGATAGCTACTTACTGATTTTATTAAAAATTATAAAAAAAATCAAATGAACATCGCACAAAACGCCTGCTTGATGGGAAAAAACGGAAATGGTAATTGAATTCAGAATGAAAAATACGTGTAGAATCTGTTAGTTTCACTCTTGTGAAAGATAAAAGTTTATTTTTGTAGACCTGTGTAATTAAAATCAGGAGAAAATGACTTAATAATAAAATGATAAAAGAATGTCCTCGCAATGTAATTACAGCATTAACAGCTCTCATCAATGTTTACGATTAGGATAATTTCCAAAGGTCTAAAAATTGCTGTTATAACTCCAATATGCAAACCGAACAAAAAAAACACAATATCTTTTTAGTTATGGACCTGTTAGTTTATTACCGACCTTTGCTAAAATATATGAAAAACATGTAAAATCCCGTCTAATAAAATGTTTCACAGAAACGAAGGTGCTACCTAATACGCAAATCGGATTTCGTCCCAACCACTCCACAAGCCATAAACTGTTAAGAGTAATGGAGTATATTGCTAAAGTCTTCCATAAGCCGATGTACACAGTTTCAATTTTTCGCGACATTGTACGTGTCATTGATAAAGTATGGCATCAAGGACCAATGTACAAATTAAAAACTTTAGGAACCTCCGATTATCTACAAAATATCATTAAAACCTTCGTATCAGAGAGGATTTTCCCAGTCAGTATTAACAGAAATATCTGGGTGTATTTCTAGACCAAAAATAACATGGGAATATCATATTTAAGAAATATCTAACAAAACATGCAGACGTTAACAAATTTTACTCGTAATAAACAAGTCATCGTGTAGTCTGGAATACGCTTTATCCATCTTTAAAATGATAATACGTCCCACATTAACTTACTCTTGTTAAATTTGGAATAATATAGCAAACGCACATCTCAAAAAATTACAAATTGTACCAAACAAATTCCTGAGAGAAGCCTGCTGCATTTTTCTCGAGGTGGCCGTGTGGCCCTCCTCAAATACTGTCAGCCGAAAGGCCAACATTATGTATATAAACAAAATGTATATTAAAAAATCTGAAGGCATTTTATACCGATCAAACAGTAAATACATTTTGAAAACATCGTATCCTACCTTGCAATATTCGAAATGGGATTGTGTGTGGATAGTAATCAAGATGACAGCATATAAGGCTGTTCACTGAATATGATAGAAAGAAAGGGAATAGAGACATTGTAATTGTTGCAAGCAGCATTGTGAATAAAACTATGCAAGACACGCAAAATTACGCGCACTCAACTGTTGATGCTACTTGACATGAAATGGGAAACAAATCTAGTGGTTCTACAAAATTTCAAACGTTCTTGCCTTATTTTCAACTTTTCAGGTTTCGAACGTTCGGAGTGTTTAAAGAAAATTAGACCGGCGCTATTTTTAATTGTCATTTGCTGTGAGAAAAAGGGACAAAAAATGAGCTTTTTTTAAGAAAAAAATTGTAAATTGCATGAACTTCAAGCAGAAATTACGGGAAAACTACTGGCTTTTTCCAAAACTTACCTTAGGTCCTACCTGTGCATCTGTCTTGGTCTCTACCCCCGCCTCCGATTCTGTCATCATCCCAGCAGTAGCTCCCACCCTCCCCGTCTTCGCCACCAACGCCGTTTCTGTGTCCGTTCACGCCTCCATCTCCGACCCGCCAGCGCCCTCTTGCCCCCCGCGGACCCATGCTCGCGGGCGCAACACCGCTCCGGCTCCTTCCGCACCCCCGCGGCCCACCCCCTCCCGTCCCGTCTCGCCCCCTCCCGCCGCTCCCCGGCCGCCCGCGCTCGCGATGACAAACGCCCGATGCGCGGGCGTTGGGGTGGGGGCGGAGGGGCGCGATGGGCGGGGACGCGCCCATTTTTTATCCGCTCGACAAGCGTTTGCGGACAAGTGAAAAACGCGCAGTGCGGCCCGCAAGGTCGTGGAGGGCGCGTGCGGGAATTTATTTCCGGGGCTGTGGGGAAAAAGAAGTGGGATGTATCCTATCCGCAACAATAAAGTAACCACTTTTGTAACTATATAAATTTGAAGTGGTATCGCAGCTTAATATAGCAGAAACTTCCTCTTATTGGTCTTGTATGTTGAAAATCTGTGTGAAACTGCGGAGTATTAAATTCAACATGCATTTGAAATGTTTACTGAATTGCCATTGAAAAATTTACTGAAGATATTTTACATAAATATTTCTAATTTTATTTCTACGATTCTATGCATGATCTGCATTATTTTCGCCAATATTTATTTAATTGAAATTTTCAGATTACTCCAACGTAAAAGGTAAAACAATATTACACAATCGTTAAATACCTTTTTAGATATTATTATTATTATTATTATTATTATTATTATTATTATTATTATTATAGTGGCCTGCAACAGCAAACATGCTGGTGAATAAAACCACACAAAATGGTTCTCCTAAAAGTATCACGTTCACTTTTCCAGAATAATAAATAAAATACTTTCGTGTAACTAGGTAATAAATGAAATATTTTAACAAATACAGTCTTCATGAAAATTGAAATTACGTAGTTTAGTATATACGAATTCACGACACAACAGTTCTTTTATTCAAAATTGCTGTTCCATAACGCATCACGTGAATAGTAAATATTAGATGGAGGACCTACGTGTAAGACTTGCTGTCGCATGACCTCAACTGTATCTTAATAAGTGATGCAGTGGCTATGCGAATCCAGTCAGTGGGTGCATTAGGAGAATAGGTGGAATTACACAATCAAATATTCGCATTTCCAGTCAAAATATATTCTCTTTCATTGCTTTTGTATTTTTTTCGGATTTCCGAGAAACAATCAAAACTATAGACACCTCTCACATAGTCGAAGGCTGCTTCGTTTTCTTTTAACTACTGCGCACATTGGAAATTGTAATAGAGATACAATCATTTTATGAGACATTTATCTAATTATAAAATCTTTTAGTTTCAAGCACATTTGTTAAGTAAATGCCTACTCTGTGTGAATCTGTAATGCATTGAACACCGGTAAAGCATATTTATGACCCAGGAATCTTAATTGCATCGAGAATCTAGCCTCTCTACGGTTCTTTAAACAAAAATAAAAACAAAAACAATTAAATATAATACATATACAACATTCCTCATGTGTATTTAAATTACGTCATAAAACCATACTAGAAGAGGAAAAATTGCAAAACAATCCAGGAACATGCTGTCCAGAAATCTCTGCGAAGAAAAAGGTGTCTTGAACTGAGATGCAAACCTTTCGAATAGATCCTACACATATCGTTTTTTAATCCTGGTGAAATGAATTGTTGAAAGTTTTCTGATAAAAATGGATAAATATTAAGTTTAATAACAATTTCTGTCTTCAATGATGTAAGTGAATGCCTGATCGTCTGCAACTTATTTCTTAAAACTAAAATCTTAATTTTATTTTTTTATTAATCTTAATTAAAATTCAAATTATTTGCATAAAAATATGCCAATGAAAACATTTACTTTCGTTTTATATGTTTTGTCCAACATTCCGAGATTAATTATTTCTTCACACTTGATCTATTTTTCACTAGATTTAAAATTACCTTCGAAAATGCTATCAAATAATAAATGAGATTCCTTGCGCTATAGAGATGTCATATACCGTTTCATGGTTTAATATTATTTCGGCTGAGTCATTGATGAAAATCATGAAAGTATCAGGGATAAGGAATGGCTTTTTGCTTAATGTTGCATTTATGACCTTACTATGCAGAACGGTTTAAACAGACGCATTTCGCGTTCCATCTCCCTATTTTAAGTGACCAGATGTAACGACATCAGTTCGCGTTGCTGTAAATATTTTTCAGAAATAAAATTTTAAACAATGTTTAGGGTAGCCTAAATACAGGATAACATCTACAATTTTACTAAGAAACTGAAGAGAGAGAATCGTCTTTACAATTTATTCACCTATCACGGACTGTAAATCGATATTTTTCGCCGTAGCACGTGTACAGTGACAGTCGATTTAGCGTGGTCATAGACTAATAGCATGTGTGGACGCCTCTTTACTGGTCGGCAACAGAAAAGGCGTTTATAGCTCTGTCAACATGCCCATTACACAGCTTTCAACAACATTTATCAGCAGGACAGACAGAGAGCGATCATTGCACCGAATCGCCCTACACGTAGGAGCATTCGCTCGTGTGAAGACGACATATGGCTCCAACAAATACGTGGGAAACTTTTGCGAAGAGGGTGGACGGCATTACTCTGGGACGGGGGAGGTGCGTCGGGAAATGTTGATTGCGTTCTCAACGGAATCTCTAATGACTTCATTTTTGCCAGCGAACTATTTTGATGAAATACTTTAACAGCCCCCATAAAAGGAGCTCAGAAATTGAAAGTACAGTAATAAATTTATGTCGACATCTTTTATACATTCAAAAGGAATTTTCAGTGCAAATTCCTCGATATTTCAAGTTAAATTTTCAGGGCCTTAGAATGAAGACAGAGTACAAAACGACAAATACATAATTACATTTCTCATTAAAAACACGATAAATAGATATTACTAACATTAGAGTAGTCTATGGTTGATGGTCGAATCAATTTGAAGAGAAGAATGTAAAACGCACGTTTTATGGAGTTTCCAAAGTATTTTGTGACTGGTGAAGCCAATAGCGATTTCAAACATCTCCCTCATTCCTCAGATTGTACTTCTACACGTACGTCACGTACGTTCTACGTTCCAACATTCGGGTGGCAAATATCACATGTAAAACTCCAATAGATGAAAGTTCCCGTAATATATTCATTGACCAAAAAAAGATCATTTTAGACCTTTGTAGATGTCCTAGAAGTTTGTAATAATCATTCATAAACATCTGTATATTTTTCTCTTTACCTTATTGCATTTTGTTTTGTAGGACTTTTTGTATTATACTTTATCTTTTGCAGTTTTGCTTTACTACCATTCCAATTTCATTCATTACTTTTGTTACCTACGATTTCGTGTTCTGCTCTCTCTGTATATCCCCTTATGTTATGCCATTCTGCAACCACGTCAACAAATGAATCACTCAACAGATATTGTTGTACTCGATTTTGATATAATCTTTTTATATTTTTTTGTCCAAAATAAGTATACTTTGAAAAGTTTCTGACGTGCCTCTTTCCGTGATGTAATGTTCTGCCATTCTGCTACTACGGCAGTCGTTGCAATCACTAGGTACTGATCTGAATATGTCACTTTCTCAATGTACGTGAACATTCTCCTTTAGTTAAAATTTTGTTATATGAAATTAAGTAATTTATCAGAGATCTGTGACCTCCGCCAGTTACGGTGAACGTATGCAACATTTTTCCTGAAATTGAATTAGTAATCCGTTCTTATATAAATGTTATTCATCTAATACCCCAACAATTTCTAGTGTTCTGAATGTTTTCAATTCTTGCGTTTCGCCACAGTTTCGCCACACATTCTTGGTCGCCACAGACCATGACATAATTATTTTCTCATAAAATATGTTTGTATCCTCTTTCCTTCCTTTTTCCAGGGCGTATACACCTATAAGTATTTTAAATTGACTGGTAACGATTCACTCATATATAAAAGAGTATACCATTAGCCTACATTTCCACCACCTGTTAATTATAATTACTATCCCACTGCTCTCCCTTCTATCTTGAGTTACTCCACAGAACATCATTACGCAGGAGTTAAGGTCTTTTGTAACTTTCAGTTATTTTTTAATATCAGTCATGACATCTTTATCTATCTTTTTTCCATTAAATTTGTAATCTAGCTCTCCTTTATAATTTCATATAGCGAGTTGAAATCGTATCTTATGCCAAAACATGTATCCTTGGCATGCGTAAATTGTTTCCGCAATCAATCCGGTTGTGCATTTTCAAGAGAGCCTTTGACAATACGACAAACCTTGGCCGCGTTACGAGCGCTGCGTATGGTTTTCCCGTAGAATATTCGAGAAAGATTGACAGTCAGCCACTTGTATAGCTATTTCTTTTCATGCTGCAGTTTGCGCCCCACAGTAGCGCCGCACTTTGTGCAAACGAAACTCTCTTACACATTGTTTTATTTGTAAGAATAAGATACAACCTAAATGTGGCCGAAATTATGAACCTGTATTTAAAAGTCCGTTGCAGCTATCTACCACTGCCAGTACTTAGAGTGCTACGACACTGGCTTCTGGAGATGGTCGTTCAAACCCGTCGGGGGAGAGTATTTTCCAAGAGCGGAAATACTGTTCAATGTCTCACCTGTGGCATGTAAAAGAAACCTGGCTAAATATTCGTTAAAATTACATTCATTGATATTTCCGGTCCCTATCAGATCTTGTATCCGCTCAATCAGGACAGAGCAAACAACGAATAAATATGACTGAGACTGTTGTTGTGCCTGTCCCTGACGGAATGGGGACATGAGACACACATAATGAGGGAGTGAAAATTAATTGGTATAATTAGGGAGCTCAGAGTAGTGCAAATAAGGAAATTCGGAACAGTAGAGGCCCAATTCAGAAATGGGTCAATTGGGTACATTTCCAATTCTAGAGCTTAAAATACAACTTACAGCAAATTTAGGTTGGTATCAGTTGACTGTTAATCTTTGATCGGAATATGATTTCCATGCGAGTAGACCACCCACCACTTGACATGTACAGTTTTTGCTCCGGTCGCAAATGAATAAGTAAATAAATGCTCCACTAGTTAATTCGGTTGTAATCGCTCCAGACTCAGATGCTGGGCCGTGAACGAGCACCAGCCGCCCCACGCATCACGCTGCCCTCCCCTCCCTTGCCCCACGCCCCGACGCCTCCCGTCCACAGCAACCACCCCCTTCCCACTAGGGATTACATTATGCCGCATCCATTAGAGGCACGGCAGGCTCGCCGGCGCCGCCACTTGATTAAAGCTCGAATGAAAACATCGTTGGCAAGATGAATTTGTATGAGGGAGGGGGCCCGCGGAGGGGGCACACGATAGGGCGAGATGAGAGCGGATTTGAAGGGATCCAAAGATTCCTGTGGCGCTGGAGGCCTTGTTAGGCGCTTCACAGCACGAAGCGTGAAGCTGGAAGACGAAAACAAAATGATGAGTACGAAAACGTTCTCCTATTGTAAACCATGTGAATCGAAGAATAATAAAGGATGGTTTTTTATTCTTTTAATTAAATAAAGGAAGATAACTGTATAGTTCGGATATATTTTACAATAACTGTATCATGTACGAGACAAAAGAGTGACTTCCATTCCCTTAACTACTCGTCGCCCGAAGCCTCAGGACGTCGATGAATGTGAATTCTCGAAACCTCGGAAAGCTGTTTCTTTATCAACCTTTTCATTCCTAACGAATGTATGGATAGTAGCTACATAAATACGAACGTATTATTAGTCATTCCTTCCCTTCAATTTTACCTTCTCTCTCTCATTCATCTTCCATCTTCCTTACTCTTACCTACACAATGGTCTCCAAAGTGTTCCAGAAATCTCAATAAACATATAGACTCTGGTAGAGATTGGCAATTCCCAGAAGTTCAAAGAGAATTTTTCTCTGTAAGCCGTGTCACTGGCAGGGTCGAAAATCCATTTTCTGCCATTTTCAAAAATGAGGGGACCTAAAATCATGCACTTTTGGGGGAGAAGTTCAGATCTGTCATTATTTTTCTAATAGGATAACATTTAGTTCACAATATGTTCACATATAGTTCACAATATGTTCACATATAGTTCACAATATTAACAAAATGAAATCATCATTGATGACTTATTTAACACATGTCTGGTATATGGTAGTGAAGTTGTTTCAAATAATGTCACAAAAAAATTAGTACCACAGGAGTGATAGCTCCCAAAGGAGATAGCCGAATAAGGTGGTAAAATGTGCCACCAAACCAAATCGATAATTGCGGAACTCATATGAAAGATGATAAAAAATGCCGTTTATTCCCAAAAAAAACAGCCTCCTAGGCCAACCTGTGGGCGAGATACGAGGGATATGTCTTTCATGTTTTATTTTTTCCTCAGCTTGTATTGCATATATCAAGATGAAAAAATTCCAAAGACGAGGGAAAATAGTTCAATTTGAAGGTATATGTGTCAATCAATTTTAAGAACAAATTCAAATAGAAAAAAATCGAAATTGATTCTGGACGTAATAAGGAAGTACTGTCTTAGTCCCCCTAGAATATCTCATAACATTCCACAGCATATATTTTTTCAAATTTTTAAAAAATGTGATCGATAATGAAAAAAATTAAAACCAATTTTATCAGTTTAAAAATTTGATATTCACGTAAAAATGTGATTGGAAAAAAGTGATTACTGATATTTAAACACAGATTCAATCCACGACCTACGAACACGTTATCTTATAGGTGTTACATGGATTGTGTACCAAACGCAATCGGAATATTCATGGTAGAAGGAGATGAGTGGGCTCTTGCAGCATCCGACTTCAGCCAATAAGCTTCAGGCACCAGTTTGAGTCAATATTAGTGGGGATTTTAAATGCCAAAATGACCACAGATACAAGTCTTTGAAACAGAAACAGATAAGCCTTTTTTTTAATCTTTTATTTCAAATACATCTTCATCGGGTTATTTTTGGTGGGTCACCGTTAAAAATTGTCACTGTATGCCACTTTCAAAATGTTTCTGAACGCTTCTTATTCCCGCTTGAACATGGCGGTCAACGTCTGGTCTTGGTTTTTAAACGAAATGCCCGTGTTGTGGTTACGAGGTTCGTGACCCAAACTGGTGCTGCGCAGAACGAGCAAAAATCGATGCACCGGAGGAGCCCATCCATCTCTTTCCACCATGAGAATATCGGGAACGAAACGATATTAATATGAAAGTGCAAACGAAAGTCGCACACTAGTATACTGCTCCCATATAGCTGCGATCATTTATTATTTGGCACAAGCTCGTTACTTGAAAATTGTTAAACCGTCCGAAATTTTTAGTAGACTGTTTATAAACGAACGCTTGATCCCAGTTATTGAAGACGGTGACAATGATTAAGTGTCTATGATTGCCTAATTGTCAATGATTAATAAACCTACAACTGAGTAATTTGATTTATTAGAAACCACACTTAAATCTAAAAACAAAAGTTTTGATGATAACATTTGGATAATGTAAATACTTTTCACATAAAAAACAAACATTTGTCATCAAAAAATTATAACTCATGATGGTAAGTGAGACTTTTCAATAATTTAAATGTAAATTGTTTAAATATTGGTGAAAACTTTTTTCCAATCACATTTTGGCGTGATTTTAGAATTTTTAAACTGATAAAATTGGTTTTATTTTTTTGTCACTATCGTGCACATTGTTTAAAAATCTGAAAATATATATCATAGAATGTTCTGAGGCACATTCTAAGAAAAAACTGAGACAGTACTCCCAACGTTATCACGTCGAAAATCAATTTCAAAATTGTATTCTTTTCAATACGAATTTGGTGTAAAAATTGGTTGATAAAAATAGTTTCAAATTCAACTATTTTCTTCGTCTCTGCAACTTTTTTTAGTCTGGTACATGCAATAGAAGCTGAGAAAAAATAAAACATGAAAAACACGTTTCTTGAATCTTTGCGACAGATTGCCCCATGAGTCTGATTTTTTGCGAATCTACGGCACTTTTTATTCCCTTTCATATGAGTATCACGATTATCGATTTGGTTTGGGGGCACTTTTCACGACCTTCTTCGGCTATATCCTTTGGCGCGAATTACTTTGACCGATCAAGAATCAAAACAGCGAAATTAGAATTTAAAATGTTACCTTAAAATGTGCTGTCGATTATACGTAACGTGTGGTAGCTTACCCACTCTTAAAATCAATATGACAAACAAGTAAACCAAGAGTAGCGAATTGGAACTATGTGTTGTCCTGAGACATTTAGTGGAAATATAATGCGTAATAGAAGAATTAATTACTACAAATGATATTGAGTCAACTATTGAAAATGTTACTGACTTCGCTTTGTTGATATTCATGATTCAACAATTTATACATTCGACATTCAATTGCATAATGTGGACTGTTTCTATTTGAGAATGAGAAGCTTTGCCACTTTTTCTTCACATATACAAAATAATGAAGGTAATATAATAAATATTTTATTTTAACCCCCTCTCTCTCTCTCTCTCTCTCTCTCTATATATATATATATATATATATATATATATATATATATATATATATATATATATAAGGTTTTATATTAAATTTAATATGTCTCAACTAACAAGCTCAAGTTAAATCCGGCCCCATATTAAAACTTTTTATTGACTAGCTTCTTCTCTTTTCTATTTCCTCCCTCACTTGCCCCTATTCAGATACATTACTGCACAGTCATCAGAAGATTACGCCGATTTAATTTCCACGAGTTTAATATATGATATCTGGGTAAGTATTCAATTTCTTTATAATTTTACATTTTTCAATTTATGTATTTAGTCAATTTCTATTTCTGTTCTTATTTTAGTTTCATTAGATATGGAAATTGGATTCCATACCTTTCTTCTCTGCAATTTACCTCTCTGTAATTTTCTTCTCTAAAATTTTATCAAGAGTAGAGCAAAGGCCGCTTACAAAATGTCGCAGAACTCATTTTCGTTGAATTATCAGAATTTTCGAAAGATGCAAAACCTTTAGTTTCAGCATACCGTGAAGTAGAGGGATTTCTTATTCCCCTGTTGAGTCAGGGGAGCTGTCCATTCCCTTTCACACACTTTCCTCAGTTTCTAAATACGGAGGTGGTCCCAGAAGTACCCGACCCAACAAAGAAAAAACAAAAATTTTGGAAAAAATATGTTTATTTTTCAACATAATCTCCTTTTAGCTCTATACACTTTTCCCAGCGATGTTCAATAAGTTCGATACCCTTTTTATAATAAGAACTGTCTTGCTCCTCAAAATAGCCATTAACTACCGACATCACTTCTTCATTTTGGAAAATCTTTGACCACTGAGCCATTTTTTCAAGTTTGGGAACAGAAAATAATCAGAGGGGGCTAAATCTGGCGAATAGGGTGCATGAGGTAGCAATTCAAATTTTAATTCATTAATGTTGGCCATTGCAATAACGGATTTGTGAGCTGGTGCATTGTCCTGATGAAACAACACTTTCTTCTTAGCCAAGTGTGGCCGTTTTTGCTTGATTTCTTCGCTCAAACGTTGCAATAAGTTCGCATAGTACTCGTCGTTGATAGTGTTTCCTTTTTCAAAATAGTCATGAAAATTATCCCACGCGCATCCCAAAAAACCGACACCATGATCTTGCCTGCAGATGGAACGGTCTTCGCCTTCTTTGGTGCGCGTTCTCCCTTTTCAGTCCATTGTTTTGATTGTTGTTTTCTCTCTGGGGTGAAGTGGTGGACCCATGTTTCATCCATGGTTATGAAACGGTGCAAAAATTCTGCTTTGTTGCGGTGAAACTTCGCTAAACACTCAATTGAAACATCTTCACGACACTGTTTTTGCTCGAGTGTGAGAAAACGCGGCACCCATCTTGCACACAGCTTTCTCATGTCTAAATTTTCAGATAATATGCGATGTACTGCACTTTTCGAAATGCCTACTATGTCTGCTAGCTCGCGCACTTTCAGTCGACGATCACCCAGTACCGCTTTGTAGATTTTCTTTACCATTTCTGGAGTAGTCACATCATTTGGTCGACCACTGCGATGCTCGTCTTTGCAGCTCGCATGGCCTCGTTTAAACTCTGCTACCCAATATTTTACTGTAGTAAACGAAGGCGCAGACTCACCCAGAGTAGAATCTAGTTCAGTTTTTATACTGGTTGGGCTGAGGCCTTTCCAATGAAAGTATTGGATCACATAACGATGACCAATTTTCTCCATTTTTACAAATTCACTCACCACGTTCACTATTGATTGTTGCCAAACAAATACTAAACAACGTAGCGTTTTCAAACTTGAAACATATGTTTCATAGATTGTCTACTTTCTAAGACAGTGATATTTTTCGAAAAACTACCGCGATCTCTAGGTCAGGCAGGGTACTTCCGGGACCACCCTCGTAAGGAGAAGTGGTTCAGTGCATCAACTGATGTCACTCCAGTGTCTCAGAGCGGGAAATCCTGAGTTCGAGTCCCGGCAGTGGCAAGGGTTTTCACACTAGCTCGTCAGCTAGGTCGAATTCAGTCGCTGTCAAAAGGCGAATTCTGGAGCAGTAGTATGCCGATGCAAACAACAACAGGCGAAGGCCGGAGCAGTACCCTAACAAACGGGTCACGGACCGTGCGCGATCATCTTTGTCCTGTTCTCACCTCTGACACACACTTACACCAACATGCACTAGATTACTACACATGACGGGAGACCGGCCGGGGGCTTGAGCTTGTCCCGGCTGGGGCGGTGCCTCCCTGGTGGGAGATATTTAGTTTGGGGAAACCCCGCTAGCCGAATGTAGGTCGGCGCCGGATATCGTCATCCAGCGGGGGAAGATCTGCACCACCTCCCGATGAAAAGCATGCACTACACTAACGGGACTAATGACCTCAGTAGTTGACGTGCCCGGAATCACCTACTACTAACCAACTCAATCTCTAATCGGTGTTTAAAGCTTCGGGCAGTTATTTTGAATTGAACGTTGTGGTTTCATGGCAAAACATCTGGTAAAGATCATATCTTCCCTACCTCCTCCACATGCCTCCCCTGCGAGGGCAGTTGTTCCGCAACGGCCGCGTTGGTTGGGGCCAGGAACAGATCTTTTCCCTTGGGAGGGCGGGGCAGAAGGCGAAAGGAGGGATCATAGTGAGGTGGGGTGGGTGTGACGGGATCCTGGCAAGGATATAGCGGGGGACATCGTGGAGGATGTGGTGGAGAATATGGTAGAGACATGGCGGGGAATGTGTCGAGAAGTGTGGTGTAGGACGTGGCGGGGGACGCGCCGGGGAGCATGGCCGGGGCGTGTGACTGTACTTGTGGCTGTGCACGTGACGGATAATGTAGCGGCAAACGTGGGGAGGGCGTGATGGTGTTAAGGGAAGAGTGTTACTCCTGTACTATGTACAACTAAAAGCGACCAATGTAACATTTTCTGAGCTGAACCCCATGATCTCATCTAACCACAAAAATGACCATATGAATCTGTCTTACGTCAAGCTGCGACAGGATAATCTCCATAATGTTCTATCCTTTGTTTCTTGTTTTATTGTTCCTTCTAGGTATCCCATCGCTAAAACAAATACGATTAGTGCCACGTAAATACGCGTTCCACCTCCGCACGTTTCACGTTCCACGTTCACGTTCCACGTTCACGTTCCACGTCCACGTTCCACGTTCACGTTCACGTTCCACGTTCCACGTTCCACGTTCACGTTCCACGTTCACGTTCCACGTCCACGTTCCACGTTCACGTTCCACGTTCACGTTCACGTTCTACGTTCACGTTCTACGTTCACGTTCCACGTTCACGTTCTACGTTCACGTTCTACTTCACGTTCCACTTCACGTTCCATGTTCTCGTTCTACGTGTAAACATAATTTTTATTCACTTCGAATTTTCCAATTTATTGTTTTCAAACTTAAAAACAAAATCTATAAAAATGCTCAAGATACTTGTAGCCGGGAAATATTTTCTCTCAAACCTCACGTATTTGGGAAGCATGGAGACCTTTCTTTTTCTCCTGATCCACAAAGCCCTAGGTAATAACCACATACATATTATCGCCCAACTTCACAAATAATACGAACTGTGGGGCGATTTCATTATTCTGTAATATCACATCTCATCAACAATCCTTCTGTTGGTACGATAACGAAAGTTATGGATTAGGAAGAACAAGAACAAATAGTATTAACATAAAAAAGTATAAACAAGTAAATTAGTAAGAATTCAGAGAGTTCAACGAAAATTAGACTGAGTTTTCCTTTCAAGCGTCACTCACGCTATCCGAGGACAATTTTTAATAAAGGAAATTGGAGCCATTTTTGGAGCATCAGGTAAAGTACCCCAAAAAATCAAAATATATATTTCAAACACGCTGAGCCACAAATATCAATTTTGAAGAAAATTTTTACAATGGTTTAGGCGCAAGCGTTGAAAACAGACGGACAGACGTTTTGCTGCCAATAAATTTTTCGGAATCAAGGACTTACAAAATATGGATTCTGACAACACAACGCATTAGTGGAACATACTAAAATTTAGAATTTACTAAGTTTTTTTGAAAATCTGTTTTTCCATCCCATGATTACATTACTTTCTCTTTTTATGAAGTAAGGAGAAAAAGTAAAAAATGTATGATACATCTGGACGACTCGCGTCTTGTTTATTCTGTCTGTGGCTTTTTCTCCTTTTCCTAATACTGAGCACAATACCACGCTCTCTCTCTGCTTCACGGTTCCATTAATCTCCCTCTATTTATAATTTAACAAAATATAAGCATTTCCCAATCCCTGTTCGACTTCCGAATTGTCGAAAGAATTACTTCGGTCTTCCAATACCAACATTGTTGTGTTGCATGCTTAGATTTCGCTCAGACGTTTGATAAGGTCTAGAAACCAGGTCTCTTTTTCAAACTCAGAATTGGGGTTTCCGGAATTCGTATTTAACAGAACTAGATTTATGAACAATAGATTTTTCTGCAGTAACTCTAGTATCTCTTAACTCACCCCAATCTTTACCAAAGTTCTTTGAGGAGCCCCCTCTCTTGAACTATAACAATTTCACTGAAGATATACCTTAACTCTCCAAATATACAACAGCCCTATACACTGATGGCACATGTTAACCTCCAATCATCTATTAGCAGATGCAACCAATGAAATAGAGCAGGACATCAACTCCTTTACCGGCTGGGCAAATAAATGGTGTTTGCATCCTACACCCACTCAAATATGAAACTAAAATCTTCACATTAAGAAAAATTAACAACTCTCTCCTTGTAAAAGGCGCATTCAGAAGTTTATCTAGGCTTCAAACAAAAAGAAAACAATTTAAAAACTTTTCACCTAATCAACAGAAAGACATTTGTAATACCGCGGGTTCAACATACGAATCCCTATGCCAACGCAGTCTGCCGCCTGGAATAGGACCAGGAATTGACAGAAACCTGAAACTCTGCGTCGCTGTGATACATTCACTGCTGACCGGACAGAAATTTCTTGAGATGTTGAAAATATGGAGCTGATTACACACCACACAGCCTCACTGGTCTCAATTTTCATTCCAACTAGAACAATGTCCCCTGCGCCAAACTCTTTAACCCTAAGCCAAAGTTTTTCAGTAAAGCTAGCTCCCGACACATCAGTATTAAATTCCGTCTCCCAAAGATCTGTTCCGCCCCTTAACATAACGAAAGAAAAACCCATCCCCCTCACTCCCAAACCCTAGTTTTTTACCCCTAACAGTTCCAACAGACTTTCAATGTCTTAATGAGGTACGTAGTGAGGCTATTCTCGCATAGGAGAGATATTTTAATTGGCAGCATGATTACAGGTACTTGCCTGAACTCGCCTTAAATAAATAATAAAAAATGATTAGTTCAATCATGATAGCTGAATGAATAATCGTTTAATTATTAGTTAACAAATTGATCCACAGTAAAACATTTATCTTATTGACTGAGCAGAATAAATACGAGATATATTTAACAAATTACTCTGAATATCTTCTTCAGCAGTGATGTCTTTCTTTAATCTGATGCAGACATCTGATCTGCCAATCTGATTCCAGATATCTGAGCACAAGCAAAGCACGTACTCGGTTGTCCCCGCGTTTGCGATCACTCTTTTGACACACTTGACTTCTCGGCCGGAGGGTTCCGGTTCTTTGCCGTCCCGAGAGGCTAACGTGCGAAAGGGCGGCTCCCCCTCTACCCCATCCCTCCCTCTTTTGCCTATCACACCCCTAATTCCCTTCGCTTCGCGCCGTCTCGACGTGCGTCCTCTCGCAGCGCCCGTCCACCCCCAGCCCCTCAACCCACTCTCCCCCCCCCAATCCTCGATCCCTCCCGCGATGAAGGGGGGTCTTCCACCCCTCCCTGACGGAAAATAATAGAAATTCATCGCGGCAATAATATTTTCATTCGCTTTTTAATCAAGCGCTCGAGGGGAAGCGGGCTCTCGCTTCAGCTATCTGTCACTCGCAATGCGCGATGTGTGTTCCGCATTATGCTTGGGAGTCTGAGTGTACTCTAAACGCGGGGGAGGAGGCGTGGTCGATGAGGAGAAGGTCGGCAGGTCGCCGGCGTCGCCGGCTGATTGTAAGCTAAGCGCTGCTTTCCGAAGCAGCCAACGAGCCTTTGTGTGGTGCGAGAGATTTCCAGAGGTTACTGCTAACGATTTGGAATTATCCTATATTACGACTGGACTTTCGGATTTTTAGGCTCTAAATTATCTCAATTTAGATGCCTAAAATAACCTCGTAAGGAGGTGATAATATATTTTTTTGAAGTAGATGTAAAAATTGGTCTGGAAAACGACTTTTCAGTATATTTATTTTCAACATTTTTTATTTCAGATATGTTAGTACAAAATATTTAAAAAAAGATGTAAAAGATGTAAAACAAAATTCTAACAATTGGAGATATACAAAGGTACAATAAATTATACACTCAATCCCCTGAAATAAAATTATTTTCAAAAATTTGGCGCACAATCCCCATCAAAATGTCTTCTAAATATTGAGACTGGAATCTGTTATTCAACACTCAAAATCATTTTGTAAGCATACATGATCATTCTACTTCTACACTTGTGCTTCGTGCGTACTTTAACTTTAGAGAAAACTGGTGGTGATCTATTTGTGTCGGCCTCCTTGGTTTCATCCGTCAGAATTTTTGATGCAGATTGAAGGGATGGTAATTCTTTCAATCGAAAATTTGTTTGATGGGTTAAAGTTTTATGGTACCTCAGATCGAGGATGACATAAATGCTCAATCTGATAATATTTCTACGAGTAAGCTTAATTGGAGTTTGAAAGAATTGCTAGTGATAAAAATAACTGATGCTACGAGAACGGAATTCTTTCTCCATAAGATGACTCGACAAAGAAACACGATTGTAAATTGCCAATATATTTTTAAAAAATAAAACAAAGAGGTAATTACCGGAAGAATATGCACTTTTTAAGTTCTAGCGCTGAAATAGCAATTTTAGGTACTGTAAAAGTGATTCTTGTAATATCATGGTCATGGAATATCAGTATAATTTCACTGGTCTACGCGAAAAGTGTTAAATAGGTATTTTCGAACAAAATCGATGTCTCATTATGTTAGAACCTATGCCTTATGGCCATATGTAGCATGCTGGAAGGATTTGATGGGTAAATGGTAAATATTAATAAGGTAGGTTATAGTTTATAGATAGGTGATGATATATGAATGATGATGGTACAATGATGGAATGAGAGACTGGGAAGAAGCCCGGGGAAACAAGCCGCGAACCCATTTTCCCCACCACAAATTACACATTGTGCAATCCGGATTCGAACCCCGGTTTCGTCGGTGAAAGGCTAGCCGTGTGACAACTACATCACGGCCTTGCCCCGTAAATTTGGTTTGGATGAAATTCTTTCTGTTTCGTTGCTTAAAAGCATGCGCACGAGAACTGTGGTCCGCTGTTCACGACTGAAGGTGCACATGAGAAAAAGGAAGAGGGACAAATACGAGTAGATTACTTGCCTGCAGACAGTATGCTGATAAAATTGATAGATAAAAGCAAGCCAACGATTGATAAGTTACCAGGAAGTTTCTGTCCTCACCGCGATACCTCGCCTCCCCAAGAACTGAAGGAAAATTGCTAGTACTCACATTATACAGAAAAAATGTTTAGGTCTCTGTTTAAGAGTGCAAAACAGAAAAAAAAAATTTTATTCAGAGTTTGTTGAAGAAAGCGAAGAATAAATATTTTGTTATTGATTACGGGACTGTTTACGGCAGAATATTGAAATACTTTCGCATGGGAAACAAGATGCTGGGCATGTGCTTGTGGGGGCGAGGGGATGGTTGGGGGGCTGAAGCTGGCCGCGGCAATCAGGCGACTGCAAGGGCGTCGTCGAGGGTGACAGCAACAACCGCTCGAGGCTCTGGATTTAGAGAAGGCGGTGGTCGTCCACACTTGTTTACGAGTGAGTGAGTATTTGCTGATTTCGGGTGCGTCAACCACTTACGCCACAACTCCCGTCAGCGTAGCGCATATTGTATCTCAGGAGGGAACAGTGCTTGTCTTCTCGCTGGATGGTAAGATCCGGCGCCGACCTACTAGTCGGCTTCCGGAGATTTTTTCCTTAGATGTATCTCCTCCCGTGGAACATCGGGCCAGCCTGGACCCGCTGTAAGCCCAACATGTGTGGCACGGTAGTGCAAGTATGTGTGTGGGAGCGAGGGGGAGGAACAAGGAAGAGAACAAGGAAGAGGAAGGAAAGATCGCGCGCAGTCCGTCGCTGTCTGGTAGGGTACTACTTCGGGATTTGTCTCATATTGATAAAGAGGGAGACTCCCGACAAATCAGCCAGCAGCTAAAATTATCCTCCAGAGAGCGGCTGAATTCGACGTAGCTAACGAACTAGTATAAAAAATTCGCCACCGCGGTGCACCGTCGGGGTTTCCTAGGAGGACCTCCCGATGCGAGTCGTTGCAGAGACGGCGACAACGTTGGCTGTGAGCGAAACTCAGGCATCCAACCGATAATGTAATGCGTTCAAGGTCTTAACTACGAGATAACGGTTTAACGATAACGATATAAAGGTTTGCGAGCATTACATTGAAATGACTTTCTTTTGTGGCTGTCGACCAATTTAATGTTGTTTCTCAACGCCGCTACCCAATGACAAATGTATCCTGTAAATAACTTAATTCATTTTGGAATTGCTCTGCAATGTAGCAATTCTGCAATGTAGCAATTGTAGCAATTCTCTGGTGGTGAACAACATGGCGGTAGGCAAGGGGGGCGATTTATGGATGCGCTTAATGGTAAGCGACCCCGATGCCCCCAACCCCAAGTGGAAACAACTTATTTTTATTTCAAATTAGATCAGATCTAAACTAAGATATACTTTCAAATATTAATAATTAAAATCCTATTAAACACCAAGTTGGTCAGGGTTCTCATTTTTTAATTTTCACTTCTTCTTCTTCGGCATTTCACTTTCAGGAGTTTGCCGTTTTCGAACTTCACAGATCTCGGTTTTCCTAAGCACCAGGTCTTAAACTTCTGTCCTCCATGGTTTCTTTGATGCACTTTTCCCATTTCAGAGTTGTCCTTCTTCTCTTCTTTCTTCTTGATGGTTGCCATTCCAGTATTTTCTTTGGCCATTTTCCTTCAGGCATCCTCTGTACGTGCCCATACCTTTGGAATACTTTGTTTTCTAGCCTTTTAGTAATTGAGCAAACCTCCATCTGCTTCCATAGATCTTAATTTCGACTTTATCATAACGTGTTAAATGTAGGCATCGTCTCATATAGTCCATTTCCACTGTTCGTATTTTGTCTCCGATTTGTTTTGTTTGAGGCCACATTCCTCCTCCATAAAGGAGGATTTTCTAGCAAGGTATGGAATATTCTTTTCTTTGTTTGTTGTGGTTATTGCTATTCTATATCACTCTGTGTAGAGCTTTTGTTGCTTTCTTCCAAATTATTATTCTGGAGTTAATATCCTTATCACAAGTGCCAGTGTTACTTATTATTGAGCCAAGGTATTTAAAGTTCTTACAGGATCTTCTTTAAGTTTCCTTAGCATATATTCATTGTCCTCTTCATCTTGATTAATTAATATTTGGTCATCCGCGTGCTGGAGAAAGTAAAGGTTGTCGTCTCCAATTTCCATTCCCATGCCTGAACACTTTTTTGTACCATGTATGCAGAGATTGCTCAAGGTAAATATTGAAGAAAATTGGCGATAGGCCACATCCTTCCTTAAGACATTTCCCTTTATTTACAAATATATTTTGAAATACCATTTAATAATTTTCAATAAATTGAAATTATTTGTTGTGAATTGTTTGTGATAGAAATACGAACAGCAATATTATTATCCAATTTAAAAAAAATAAATTAATAAAAATGCACAGAAAAATAATGTAACTGCTAATCTGTATTTATTATGATTAATAGTCAAAACATTAAATTGTTAACAATAAACTGAAATTGAAAAGTTTCATTAAAATAAATAGTAATTGAGGGATTTTATATTTTTTTACTATAATAATTTGTTCCCTAATTTAATATGAAAAATGGCCCCTACAAAACTTCTTTCCGGGACCGGCAATATGCGGCTCTGTCTCCATTCTAGAGAAAAAGGAATGATCCCTGACTGAGATCAACATTAAAAAAGCGACGACTAAGCGGAAAGGAAGGATGAAACGTTTGACGCCAACCAAGCCCGAGTCCTCGTAGGAAGTGGAGCTGATAAGGCGAACAAACAAAACTCTCCCTGCTTCTCGCGGCTCTCCCTCCGCTGCTGCGTTGCCTTTCGAAAGTTTGATTATGATAAGGAACTCAATGTACCATGTCACGTAGTGGCAATTACTAAAATGACCAGTGGTGAATCCAGAAAAGGAGGGGGGCACTTTTTGTTTAGATCTCCGTGAATATTTTTGAAATAGAAATTTTGTTCATTGTTAGCATGAAATAAAAATGTACGAGTGAATACATAATTGAAATAATACATTGGTGGTTATGCATGGATATTATTTTTGAATAAACTGAGTAAATAAACAAAAAAATTTGAATCTTGTTGTCTGTATAGCCCCCATTACCTCCCCTGTTATTCGCCATTGACAATAACTCTCGCTCAGTGTCATATAACATCAAATTCTCCTACTATTCTTGGTCTAATCATATAAAACCCCCGCAGAGGGGAATCACGGTGACGTAGGATGCCATGATTTCTGGTGGAGAGTTGCAGACGATCACCGGATCCTGAGTTTCCGCGGTAGCACTCACGTCGTTAGCCTCAAAGTGGAGGCAGTGAGTAGGCGAGCTAAGCTCCTGGTTTCCGGGTTTACCCGACAACCCACCAGTAAGGCCCCTGGCGAGTCGACCTTTGGGTAGGATTGGGTGAAGGAGATTTTTCGGAATGCCCTGGAACTCACATAGAAAATTCGGCGGGAAAATGATACCTACTGTCAGGTTGCCCAGGTTCGGGCGATTCTTACGTCGTTAGCCTAGATGTGTAGGCAGAAAGGAGACGGGATGGGGGTTCCGAGCCGTCCAAACCTTAGTTCGGGTGGCCCCCAGTTGGGCTCTCGCCTTCGTCGTGGCAGTGGCCCGATACTCTGGGCAAAGGGGATGGACTTGTTCCCGGCCCATGTGAGTAGCGCATTGTTTTGACTCCGGTACTAGTCCGGATAGCTAGGAGCTCTGAGCTGCCAGGGTGGCGCGACGCAGGCATTGTGTGGGGAGCTTACTGTGGTCAACTGCGTTCTGGCAGATACCAGCCCAAAGGCGTACTTGTACGTCTGCGGGGGGTGCGGATAGAAGCTAGCGCCTAGGTGCCCACTCCGGGGTGAATTCTCCCTCGTGAAGTACAAGTGAGTGATAGGCACACACTCTACTAATCAGATAACATGCGTAATATTTCAGACACGGAACCCTGTATCGAACGGATAACTATGACTGAGACCGTTGTGTTGGTTCCTGTCGGCAAATGTGGGGGTCGAAACTAATTTGCAACGCTGGGAGTCCCTAGCTGTAACAGATCATTATTCTCAGTAATGTCTCAGCCAACGTCGTGGATGAGCCGATGGATAAATTTTCAGAACCAATAATTAGCAACATTTAATGATGTTCACGTTGATACTAACGAAAACAAACAAAATGTTAGAAATGTTAAATTATTGCAATGATTGAGTCCCAACTGTATTTACAGCTCCTTCGATGCCTGAAATTCAATTTCCGCGATTACAATTTTAAGACAACATGGCGTTCTTTCCGAAAAAAATGTTCTGTTGTATTTCAATGTTTTATCTAAACATTTCGACAAGGAAAACTTCCAGATCATTGGGTTTGTATAAGTGCGGTCAGGCGCGGATCCAGAAAGTGTATTTGGGTGGGGGGGGATTTTCTCTCACTCTATTTCTCTAGTATATAATATATATCCTAAACATGACAAATAATTTATTATATAATATAATATAATATTCTAGCAAAATATTAAAATGATTATTTAGTGAATTACTGTATGTTGTAAAAATTTATTTATTTATTAGCAAAATCATTGAATTTAAAGTTGCTAAATGATGGACAATTATAATATAATTTTCCGTCTATTATTCAGTGGTGAATGTTTACGATTTAAATAAAAACACAACAAATTTACATAAATATTTACATTTTATTTAATCATACAACATAAGAATATTACATGTTTTATTTTTAGACTTTCACAATACTATTCTATAGTTCCCCATTTTCGAAAATCGATCCACCACTTCTTCTGGCTTTAATACGATATGGTGAATGTGTAATAACGCCAATCCAATTAATCTTTCCTGAAGCATTGTTGTTCGAAGCCAAGTTTTTAAACAGCGCAATGAGGAGAAAGACCGTTCAGAACTTGAGTTTGTGACTGGCAAAGTACTGAGAATCTGGAGAAAATTTTGAATTATAGGATAAATATCTTTATCACATCTCTCAAGAGTTTCGAGAGCAGAATCTGGAAGATTACAGTCACTTAAGGATTTTTACAGATTCCAGTTACGTTGCCAATGTGCAATTTGTAATCTGTAAGTTGATTTATAAGCTTTTCGAACACTTCACTCCACTTCACTTCACTGCGCTGCACTACACTGCACTCCCCTCCCATGCCCCCCACCACACTACACTACACTTCACTTCACTGTATAAGGGACATGACCATATTAATAATAATAATAATAATAATAATAATAATAATAATAATAATAACGATTATAAAAATATAACTAATAATAACAATAACTTAAAAGTTACATCAAAACCAGTAAGTGTTAATAATTATGATATCAATAATAATAATAACAATAGTAATAATAATAATGATAAAGGTCTCAGTATGATGACCTACATAGAATTAAGTATATTTTTAAATTTCACTACATTAGAAGGAAGAGTCTCTAGTGCTTTTGCAGGTAGTTTGTTCCAATCTACAATAGTGCGATTCACAAAGAAGAACTTGCCTACATCAGTTCTTTGCTTTCTACATCGTATTTTCCAGGGATGGTCTCCTCTGCTTTTATAATCAGGTTTCTGTAATCTTTTACTGAGGTCTGCCCATGCTGAGTCCCTTTTGTATATCTTGTACATTACGCATAAACGCGCCCGTTCCCGTCTCTTAGATAAGGGTTCCCATTCATCTCGTCCATCAACGCGTCCATGATTTAAAAACTTCCCGGCCCGTTTTTGAATTTTATCTAACGCCTCGATTTGCCCTTTTCTGTACGGGTCCCAGCAGGCCGCTCGGTACTCTAAAATAGGACGAACAAGTGTAGAATATGCCAAGGATCGGGCATTCGAACTACTGTTTTTTAGAATGCGCATTACGAAGTGCAGCGCCTTCCACGATTTTTTCGCCGTATTGCTAATATGATCCGACCAACCCAAGTCGCTACGCAGGACCAAACCCAATTACTTACAGTTTTTTACACGCGGTATATCGTTAGTTCCTACCTTGTAATTCGAGTGTACTTTCGAGCGAGATTTGGTAAAACAAATGAATTTACTCTTTTCCGGATTTAATTCCATCTTATTTCTGCACGCCCAGTTCCATAAACAGTTAAGATCGTTCTGTAAGATATTTTCATCCGAAGACGCGCCTATACTCCTATAAATTATGCAATCATCGGCGAAAAGTCTAACTTTCGATTTTATTCCAGTTGCAATATCATTAATAAACGCTAAGAATAGCAATGGTCCCAACACACTCCCCTGGGGGACCCCAGAGTTTACATCGGCTCTCGATGAGTGTTTATCACCTATTCTGACTGCTTGAGTTCGGCCCGTAAGAAATTCTTTTATCCACAAGATTATTCGGTGATCTAATCCAGTTTCTGACAGTTTTTCAATTAAAAGGCGATGTGGAACCAGATCAAATGCTTTAGAAAAGTCTAATATTACTGCGTCGACCCTACTCCCTTCATCTAATGATTCTGCTATGTCCTGACATAAAGAAATAGTCTGACTGTCGCACGAATAGCTAGGACGAAAACCGTGTTGATTTTGAAAAAGCCAGTCAGTTTTATTCCAAACTCGTCTAATATATTCCGCAATCATGTGTTCCATCTGCTTGCATACAACTAATGTCAAACTTATAGGCCTGTAATTACTGACAATCCTTTTGTCCCCTCCCTTGTGAATCGGCACTACAATTGCCTCTTTCCAATTTTGAGGAATCGTATTATTATTTATAGTAACGTCCATTAACCGAGCAAGGTAAGGAATCATGGCTTCCCCTCCCAATTTCAATATTTCTCCTGGTATTCCGTCAGGACCTACAGATTTATTTCTCCTCATTTTTGCGATCCTTTTTCTAATAATTCCTGCATCGACTCTAAAGGTTTCTATTGCGGGTGTTGTTTCATTTACTGTTATCTGGTTCTTCGGCTTGAAAACCGATGCGTAATGCCTATTTAAACAAGCCGCCTTTTCACTGTCATTTGTAATTAACGAACCGTCAGCTCCGCAGATCGCTGGAATACTATCTTTGTTCCCTTTCTTATGTTTTACATACTTGAAGAAATTTTGCCAACAGTTCAATCGATCGTTTAGAATTGATTTCAGGTAATTTTCTTGGGTATGTAACTTTAATGCTAGTAAGTCTTTAGATAATTGTAGAAAATTATTTTTCTGTTCCTTGTTTACATTACGTTTACTATACGCTTTCCTAACCTTCCTTTTCAGTCGCCTCACTTCTTTGTTGAAATACACCGGATCCGAATGGCACCGTAGTTTCTTGGTAGGCACGAATTTTGCTAAGCATTCTAAAATTATGTTCTTAAAGTTTGACCATATCTGTTCTACTGTACATCCGCTAGAAGCCCAAGTTGAATATTTGCTTTTCAAATATAATTGCATGTTTGTAACGTCTGTTCTATAAAACTGAAAAATTTTTCTTTCTTTTACGAGATCATTTCGCTTACCCTCTCTGCACATTTTTAGAAGGACTCCTTTGTGGTCGCTAATGCCAGGAATTGTTTCGCAGGAAAGAAGTTTGTCCACCGGTCTAATAAGGAAAACGTCCAGTAAAGCATTATCGCGTGTCGGTTTAGTCACTACCTGCGTTAAGCCGTTGTCCCAAACCAACTCGTTAACGAGGCGTTGGGCGGCGCCTTCAGCCCCCACATCCCCCTCCCAGGTAGCGTGCGGTAAATTTAAGTCTCCTCCGATAATGACGTTTTTCCCACTTTTCCTGATTACGCGGGTTCGCTCTACAAGTCTTTGTAACGGTTCATGTCCATCTTTCTGTGACCTATACGCGCCTATAATTTCCCATTGGATTTTTGAATTTCTATCTCGAATGTGTACACCTATTATTTCAAATTTGTCATCCACCCATGCCTCTACTGCTTCCAAGTTGTCTTTTACGCATATAAAAACACCCCCGCCAATGCGATCTATTCTATCACGTCTGAATGTTAAAAAATTTTTCCTGAATATTTCAGCATTTAATATTTCCGCATTGAGCCATGATTCCGTACCTATCACGACATCTACATTATAAGATTCTACAGTGTTCCAGAAATGAACAGCTTTATTATAAATACTCCTACAATTAACCTGCAGAAAGACCAGAGACTCACCTTCTGCGCGATTACATAGTGAAAGTCCGTCTCTCGCCACCGTTCCCGCGTCGCTGTCCGCCGTTGTGTCGCCGTTCGTCGTCGCTGCCACCGTGTCGCCGTCCCTCGCCGCCGCCACCGCGTTGCCGTCCGTCGCCGCTGCGTCGCCGTCCCTCGCCGCCGTCACCGCGTCGCCGTCCGTCGCCGCTGCGTCGCCGTCCCTCGCCGCACTGCAGTCCACCGCCAAAATTCCCACACAAACCATTTCATGGGATTCGATATCCCTTGCCGCCACCGCCATGCGGTCTCACGAGCTTGTCGCGGAAAGTTTCGGGCCTTCTACGCGCGAGAAGAGTCCACACAGCTTTTTGGACCCCGAGCGATTTAGATGCAAGCCGTCACGACCGAAATCGCCGTCCTGCAACCACGAATTTGGGTCCACAAAAAACACATTTTTTGTTTGCGCCACCCATTCGTACGAGCGGTTGACTACATCAACCCGTCTCCACGGAATGCCGCGACGCCTGAGAATCCCACTGATATATACTTTGGCACTTGGAAACTTCTCTTGCACTTTCATCACGAGGTCACCCATATCCCCCATGACGAAGTCCAGATTTCTTCTCCTAAGATCGTTAGTACCGACATGTAATATGACGGTATCTGGCGTTCCGAGGTCCCTATTCTCCACATACCTTCGTAGCTGCTCAGTTCGGATTCCCGGGAGGCACACAACATCCATATGTTTGTGGTGATTGCCTACGTGCCTGACTATCGAGTCTCCAATTACGAGAATGGGTTTTCTCGCAGTTGGAGCCTCTACGACTGGCTGCGCGGCGTCTCCTACTGGAACAGCTCCGAGTTTCTCCACCAGAGCTGCGTTTAACTCCTGCAACTCTTGGATTTGAAGAAGAGCAGCTTCCAGTTTCTCTTCCAGTAGACGAACTCGATTTTCTTTGCACTTGTTGCAAAACCATTTGCCGTTATCCATGTCCCCGTTTTTACCACAACTCGCATGGTACCACAGTCCACACAACTCGCACTGTTTCCCCGATTTAAGGTTGCTGTTGCACCCACTGCACACGATGCGAATTGCATCTGCTTCAACTGCAGGTCCCGGATTCGGTTCGACACCTCCAATTAATAATAGCACCGCTATCGTGGTCGCACACAACGATGCTGCTCCAGCAGCTGCACCGTCCCACGGTGTGACCAGATGGTGAAAACGTGACCAAAACCTCAAATGGGTTCGAATTCATTTACTAAGTTGTACATGGGGGTTTTCGAGGTCGCTGATTACTTATCTGATATCAAAATTACACAAAACAATATGGCGGATCCAATATGACGACCGAAAATGTAATTAAGACATACATAAGAAACAACATATATAAAACAAGAAATTAATCATAAAACCTCAAACCGCAGATATTTGCAATACATGTTTACTTTATTTATAACTTATTGAATTATTCTATTCGTTTATATGAGTTATAAATCGTTATACGCATTTCTTATTAGTACAAAACCCCATGAACTCTTCATATATTTCACTATGACTCTGTTCCGCGTCGAGATGCACACGCACGTAAGAAATTAGTCATAAAACCTAAAACCGCAGATATTTGCAATAAACCTTTCCTTTATTTATATCTTATTGAATTACTCCATTCGTTTACATGAGTTATAAATCGTTATACGCATTTCTTGTTAGTACAAAATCTCATGAACCCTTCGTATATTTCACTATGACACTGTTCCGGGTCGAGATGCACATGCACATAAGAAATTAGTCATAAAACCTCGAACCGCAGATATTTGCAATACGTGTTCACTTTATTTATAACTTATTGAATTACTCTATTCGTTTATATGAGTTGTAAATCGTTATACGCATTTCTTATTAGTACAAAACCCCATGAACTTTTTGTATATATTTCACTATGACACTGTTCCGGGTCGAGATGCACACGCACATAAGAAATTAGTCATAAAACCTAAAACCACAGATATTTTCAATACGTGTTTACTTTATTTATACATTATTGAATTAATCTATTGGTTTATATGAGTTACAGATCGTTATACGCATTTCGTATTAGTACAAAACCCCATGAACTCTTTGTAGATTTTACTATGATTCTGTTACGCGGCGAGATGCACACGCACGTAAGAAGTTAGTCATAAAACCTCTAACCGCAGTTATTTGCAATACACGTTTACTTTATTTATACATTATTGAATTAATCTATTGGTTTAAATGAGTTATAGATCGTTATACGCATTTCGTATTAGTACAAAACCCCATGAACTCTTTGTAGATTTTACAATGATTCTGTTACGCGGCGAGATGCACACGCACGTAAGCAATTAGTCATGAAACCTCGAACCGCAGATATTTGCAATACGTGTTCACTTTATTTATAACTTATTGAATTACTCTATTCGTTTATATGAGTTGTAAATCGTTATACGCATTTCTTATTAGTACAAAACCCCACGAACCCTTCGTATATTTAACTATGACACTGTTCCGGGTCGAGATGCACACGCTACATTAAAAATTAGTCATAAAACCTCTAACTGCAGATATTTGCAATATGTGTTCACTTTATTTATAACTTATTGAATTACTCTATTCGTTTATATGAGTTATAAATCGTTATGCGCATTTCTTATTAGTACAAAACCCCATGAACTCTTCGTATATATTTCACTATGACACTGTTCCGGGTCGAGATGCACACGCACATAAGAAATTAGTCATAAAACCTCAAACCGCAGATATTTGCAATATAGGTTTCCTTTATTTATAATTTATAGAATTACTCTATTCGTTTATATGAGTTGTAAATCGTTACACACATTTCTTATTAGTAGAAGACCCATTGTACCCTTCGTATATTTCACTATGGGCCAGTTGTACAAGCAGTCGTTTAAACTAGAGATCAGCGAACCACCGTTCGGAATCTGAACTCAGTTTAGCCACACTTGAGTTGTTCATCAAACTTAATCGACAGTTCAGGTAAACGAACGCTAGACTTTCGGGAAAGAAAGTTGTCTACCCTGAACTAGCGGAATAGCGGAAACAACTGAAGAACGATGAATTCAAACTGGAGTCTCTTTGCTGATGTATGATCTCTGTGCTGTTGTTTATTGTGTACCCGACTTCCGTCGACTTGCAGTTTGCGTTAGGAAATCCATAGCTTGATTTTATTGAAACGAGATGGACGCGAAGAAAAGAGCTGCAAATTTTTCCCCGAAGGAAATATCTCTTCTTCTGCAGCTGGTGGGAAAGCATTCGGCTGTATTAGAATGCAAGAAATCCAACACCACAAACAACAGGTACATATCTGCTAATAATGATGTTCAATAATGTTTGTAATTGGAAGTTCTTAAAGAAAATCAGCCCATATATGCGTGAGTTCGTATAATGCTGGGTGCTAACTTAATTTTCGTGTTTATTTATGCTACTCTTTATTTCAACAGGCAGAAGAATGAAACTTGGAGAAAACTCGCCCAAGAATTTAATGCCGCAATGGGTGAGATAGCGAGGTCAGATACGGTCCTTCGGGGCAAGTATGAAAACCTTAAAAAACGCACTAAAAGTAAGTTTGCAGAGGCCAAGCTCCATTCTAAATGCACTGGAGGTGGGCCCCCAATGGCTCTGCAGTCAACTTCTGTTGACTGCACAATTATGGACATTCTGGGAACGAGAATTACTGGCAACAATTCCCAGTTCGACGATGATGCCGAAGATGATGACATACCTCCGACTGCTAGTGCCACGAATGGAGCTGTTGCAGATGCAGGTGCTTCTGAAGACAGCGCATTTGAGAACAGGGGTGCGGGGGAAAATGTCATTGTGGAAGATATTATTATTGAATTAGACCCGAACATCGAACCAGGCTCTGCAAATGGGTACGAGTGGAGTAGTTTACAGTCAAGTGTTCGGGAACCTGTTCCCTCTGCACGTAAAACCAGTAGTGTTTGGGAGCCTGTTGCTTCCACCAGCCAGTGTGGTGACTGGGGGCAATATAACCCCGCAGATTTACGAAAACGCAAATCCTCAGCCCTGGGACAAAATAAGAGAATGAAAACTCAGGACAGTGTGTGCGAATGGGCGGGAACCAAAGCACAGCTTGCTGGTGAACAAATGAAATATGCTGCTGAAGAACACGCAATTAAATTAAATATAATGAAGGAGAAGGCGAAGAAAGAAATAGAAATTATGGAGAAAGAAAGTGCTGCAAAAGTGGAAATGTGGGAGAAAGAACATTCGTTGCGAATGGAAATTCTCCTTTTGGAGAAAGAGAAACTATTACAAAATAAATAAAATAATCGAATATAAATAATCGTAATCCATAGTAAATTAACAATTTTTGTGTTACTTACCACCAACAGGGACATTCATAACTGGAAAACACAGTAAAAATAATTTTGTAGCACGTTTTTATAACTATTGGAAAGCACAGCTTACTATCGCCTCTGACGCTAGAAGAGCACTGACCGTGTACTCCAACTTCAAACTTCCACTGCACGCAGCAGGTACAGGGATTAGCCTTCATACTTTTACAACAGATGTGCGAAACATTCCTCTTTCAAGTGGAATGGTCGGAAACCCCCAAAATAAATTTTAATTTTTGAGGTTTTGGCCACGTTTTCGCCATCTGGTCACACCGTGCGTCCCCGCGAAACGATGCCGAGGGTGCCGCCGCTGCGCACGAGGAAAAGCGCGCGCCCCGATGCGCGCCCGATACTCCTGCAGGTAGCAACCCATTGTCTCATCCCGGGCTCCGCTAAAGCACGTCCAACAGCTACGACGACCAGCAACAGAATGACGTGGAAGATAAGCGATAAGATATCACTAAGGCTAAAAAGCCCCATAATAAATTCACACGTGCACAACGCATGAACAAGAACTAATGCCTTACCAGCCGTTTCCTTATTCTTCCACTGACTAATTTTTGTAAGAGCCTCAATAATCTCAGGTAAACTTACCGTAAATTGGAGAACTGCATCATGTCTTTCTACCCACCATGTATCACAGAGCTGAACAAGTTTTTTACCAATTGAATCAAAGAAGTGTTTCGTTTAGGTCTGGATGTTTTGAAAAAATGTCATTCCCCTTATAACGCTGCAAACTTTGTCAATCATAGATACTTTTGATGATTTTGATATGTTGTTATTGAGTTTATGCGAGAAGCATGGTGTCATGACAGCATTCACAGGATCTTTTTGTCTTTCTTTTACTGCTCCATGTTCTCCAAGCATGACAGGACACCCATCAGTACCTATAGCAAGAAAATGTTTCAAATTGAGATTCATTTTGTTAATTTCCTTCAAAACTATTTGCCCTATAGATGCCTCAGTCAACGAAATTTCTTCCGTCGTATTCCCGCTACTGGTCTTGTTAGTCTGCATATTGTTGCGTGGTATGAACTCTTCAGTTCCAGCTTCATCTTCCTCACTTTCGTCTTCGTCATTTAAATTCTTCGTTAATTCTCCGAAAGCATCAATAAATGTTACAAAATCTTCTCTTATGCAAGGTTTATCAGTGTTCGTGTAATCCACATATTGAAGAATAACACTAATCTGAGCTTTGCCTGATATATCCGGAGATTAATCAAACATAATTGCGTAATATCTTGAATCATTTACACGTTTTATTATTTTATCTAGAATGTCTATTCTGCAACACTCAATTAGTTTATCTTGGACATATTTGCTGATATAAGTTGCTCTTGATGTTGATGTTTTCAGATGTTCAAGGTTTAAGTCTCCAGCGTGACCCTAAATCTAAGCAGAGCTCTAAAATTGCCTTCATTCTTCGTTGGAACGGTTTCACTTAATAGTTGTCCATCATCTCTGTGTCCACGTGGTGGTATATTTTGCTTTCCCAACAAAATGATAGTTTTGACAATACGAGTAAGTCTTTTCCTGTTTTCTTGTGCCTGAGATAGACGATTTTCATCGAGGATATTTCTAACTTCCAAATTTGGGTTACGGTAGGTTTTTAAGAATTTTTTTCCCAGAAATTACTGCGTCCTTGTGATAGGAATAAGAGCAATGATTTTCTAAATCACTCTTTACTCCAGTCAGATGTTTAAAATTAGTTAACGGTCGTGTGACTAGAGCTCCCAATGGCACATTTTTTTGGTAGCCACCCTCATTGCGAGTTGTAAACCATGGGCAATACTTACAGTATAAACCCTTTTTAACATCTGATAGAACCAGCCAATCTCCATATGTTTGCAAATGCTTGTTGCTAACAGAGTTTTTTACTGTTTTTCCTGAAACAATTCTCGTCGATGTAGGAAAACTGTAGTTTTTTGGCGGAGTCCAAGGATTTTCCAGCAAAATTGCTTTAATTCGACCGTCAATATTTTGACCAATGTAATGCCCCACATCATTGGAAATCACTGCCAATGTATTATCCTGTACATTGTCTGGAATACCTGAAGTCGACGGATGATTTAAAATAGATGAATTGGTGGCTAGGGTCACTGCTGTATTATCTTCTGTTGCACTAATAGAGTTTTGACTAGATGAGAAACTTAATGTCGCAGAATTTCTATCTGTTGACTGATGTTCCGTAACGTTATTTTCTATTCGATTCTTCTTTGGTGGTATTAAAAAGGAAGACATTAAACTTTGCCGCTTCTGTAAAAGAAATAATAAATTAGATTTTAATAAAAACCAATATCGTATTTATATGAACAAAATTGATAATATATAATAATGTTCTTATAATAAAGAACTCAAAGAATTTCGATATAGAAGTTTTTAACCGAGTGCATATCAATGCCTCTTCTGGAATATACATTTTATTTATCATATTAGATATGATAAAATGTATCCGCTTTTTTAAAATTTAATAGAGGTAACACTTGACTGACAGCTAAAAATGATATTTTTAAAGTTTGCTCTGATATTAATATAAAATTACAAGTAAAATGATTTAAAAATGCGCCCTATCAATGTGTAATTGAAAAATATACTTAAAAAACTCATTTAACGCTAGACTAAATAATATGGTACTTTTTGGTACGAACACGCACATTTTTCGAATCAAATGTTAATACTTTCGATCATAATTAATTGCTGTTTAAAATTGTTAAAATTAAATCAAGATACAAATTATATGAATTAAAGATTGAGTTTGTATAATTATATATTCTCATTCTAAAAAAGTTTCATAATATTTAAACTTCAATGAAAATATAGTTATACCAGAAATCATTATTGTACCTATAATCTTGATATTATGATTACAATATTATAAAAACATTACTTTTTATGTACTTGTATTATTGAATTTATTAATTGAAAAATGCATTTTATAACTTATAATGGTTATTTTTTAATAATATAACCTTTTAAGGCAATCACGATTATAAGTACAAACTTATATGATGTTTAAAATGAAAAAATCCAAAATTTTAAAAATGACTAATTACAAAGCATGGTTTTTGCAATTTCAGTTATTATAATGTATAGGAAGTTTTAAATGTTGATAATATATGAATTTTGATTACGAGGAACAATATTCAACTGTTACAAGGCGATTTATTTTGAATATTGTGAAAAATCACATTTCATGTTTTAAGTAAATCGGTAAGTAACAGAACTTTTTATTTATAAATCCAAGTTCGTTAATTATCAACGGACGTTTGAAACTTCCTGACCAACTATTTCAATGTAAATATTACAGATCTCGATTTAAATTAATAATTAAATTTATTTATTATATAATGTACGTATAATATACGTGCAATATAATATATGGTATATGTTCTATTGGGTGTGTTATACATTGATATACCCTCAGTTAAAATGTGATTGTAATAGAAATGCGATATAAATTAATATAACATCAATATCCATCAAAAGTGCAGAGTATGTTAATTAAAAATTTACTAATCGAAAAATCATTTTCTCAATGTTTTTAAAAGTTATATAAATTGAAGAAATAGAAATAAAATTAAAAAATGAGATTAATAATTGATTACATACCATTCTTAATATTTTCTCCGAAAATGAGGTTTCCTAGTAATACTAGGAAAGTACTACGAGTCGAGATTACACCTTTTAACATCCATACTAGACTAGTATTGGGATAACAAACAAAAATTATATACGATATATAAATAAAATTAAGTATATGTACTACATAATACAGCAAAATCATTTTTTTAATATACATGCAGCAGTTTTAGTTATTTAATTTATTTACAACTTTATGGAATTATGTTTTATCAGTCCACGTATATGCGTCCAACATACTTCGTTCAAAAACTTGGAAGATGCAGTAGTCGAAAACCGATTTCCTCATATACAGAAAAATACTTACCCCTCCTACGGGGTGCTTACAGATTTTCATCACTCAACGGCAAGTTTCACCAGATGATTCATAAATGGTTTTCCCATTATTTAGATAACATAACTATTATATAAGATATTAGTCATAACTCAAGGCTTAAACTATAAAATATAACTATAACTATAAAAAGCTGTCACCATAAACTATTTTGGGTGTTTTCTGCTGGTGATTCATCAGACATTCCTCTGCAATATTTTTACGTTCACGATTTTTCCACATTTGGAACACAAGAAAAATTGACATATTTGACCAAAAATTTGACCTAAACCTATCCTATAAGATAAGAAAACAAATATACTTATAATAGGATTAGGATATTTGTTTCTGTTATCGTATATTTTTCTCGAAAAAACAACAAAACTTTACTAGCTGAAATATTTATGTTTGAAATGCTTGTGACAAATTTAAATGTACATTGACTGACAATTTTTTTTGGGGGGGGGGGTGAGGGTGGAATTTCCCTTATCCCCCTCCCGTGGATCCGCGCCTGAGGGCGGTTAACACCGACATCGTGTAACCAATATCCATGAAAGTTTGCACATCTACGTGTTTGCTGTTAATTTTGTTGTAACTTCACTAGATGGCACTGTGAAAAAAACTAAATATGCATGTGAATGCAACCCGCAACATTCGACATATTTTTTGAATCTATATCGGTAAATAACTCCTAAACAAGGCGTTCCGAGGAATTAAAAACTAAAAACTTTTAGGCCCAAGGCTTCATGAAACGTTTCCCAAATCGTAATCTACAGGAGGAGATCTCCTTGAAAGTTCTATTATCTTCTTGCTAGTTCGCGCTTCTCGATATTACCCCACCTCAGAGACGTGCAGAATCTGTAACTAAATGTGAATGAGAGGGACAGAGAGAGGCAGAGGCAGACAGAGAGAGACACACACATACAGACTGAGACAGGGACACAGACGGAGAGAGAGAGGGAGAGGGAGAGAGAAGTAGAGAGAGGGGGAGAGAGAAAGTGAGAGAGAGAGAGAGAGAGAGAGAGAGAGAGAGAGACGGTGAGAGAGACGGCGAGGAAAAGAAATTTGTTCATGACTGAAAATCACCTGATGGGGACTAAAAACTATATTGTCGAAGTGTGATATTTCAATGTGAATTTCGTATTAATCACACTGTCTGAACTCTCTGTGAAAAACCGACGGTCGTTAAGAAAATATTATAAATATATTGGGCGACATAAACATACAATTTAATAAAGAAAGTTCACCAGATTTGACAACGTTAAACACATTAGCATCCGGTAAAATGCAACGATGAAATTAATGTATTTTGATCAGCTAAACAAAAATATCTTGGTAAAATCTTTGGAGTTAAATTGAAAGATTTTTTATAAATAGTTAATGTCATTTTTAATAACTTTAAGAGCCATTCACATTCCTGTGTTTCCGGGCACGTCAAAAGCTTGTCCATTAATCCCGTTAGTGTAGTGATGGTTTTCCCAGAATTGAGGTGGCGATGTTTCTTCCTTCGCTGCATGGTGAGCTCTGGGGCCGTCCTAGACGTTGGCTTGCCTCGGATTTTCCCATCCATGTATCTACCCCCTAGCAGAATACCGCGGAAACTGACAGACAAGTTCACTACTGGTCTTCTGACATGTGTGGAGTTAGTGCATGTAAGTGTGTGTGTATGGGGAGAGGATAGGACAAGAATGAGGAAGGAAAGATCATCTTGGCCCGGATGTTCAGGTAGGGGAGACCGGAATTAATTGGCACGAGTTGGTAGATTTTACTCAACTCTGATTTAGTTGTGATATATTTAATAGTACCAAAGGAAACTACATTTATTAGACTACCATTTGATGTTTTTTTATTACTGAATAAGTGACCGTTAGCTATTAGAGACGTAAAAAGACATTAAGTAATGTGTGGCAGCCAATTTCAGTTGAGTAGGTAATTTCGTTTAATTGTTTCACGCTAAAGGGAAATTGGACTTGCGATAGACGAATAAGGTAAAGTTGCAGTAAGGCAAACTACTGATGCAGTTGCCACTTAGAGCACAAAATTTGCAAAATAAGACTTGAAGACTTCTCATAGGCTTCAGACCTGCACAACGTGGACTCTGTGCCTTTTACTGGTGAGGATTCATACGGAGGGATAATTTCTTTCTTTCCCTACTTTAATATTTAAAAATAAGCTGAAACGTTTTGTGTGGTCGTGGAAGAGCCGTTAAATGCTCTGTTCAGCATGGTAATAGGAAGGGGCAGGCATGATAATTGGAAGAGGCATGGAGATTGGAAAACGTAACGTACAACGCTCTCATGTATCTCGAGTATATATGTACCTATTCATTAAGGGTAGTTGCAATGCTGGGCGTTTCGCAATGATACACCCTTCTAGATTTATCATGAGTCGCACCAAGAGAGCTAAATAGAGCCTTCTTGAGCCGCACTGCCATTCAGTGGAAAAGTACTACATACGTCTGTCTTAGTGTCGAAGACGCGGATGTTACGCTCTCTCTTTTCACGCGCCTTATCTTGGGTATTTCCGGTGAGGCGTCATGCACACTTTCATACGCAGATGCTTTGGGTGTTGCAATACCGCATGTCGGATTCTCTCAAAATCAACATAGAACCGTTCCTTATGCGTATGTTTTGCCGAACAATGAACCGGGTTGAGCGAAACGTATGCAAAAAGAATAAGAAGTATACAGTACATGAAGCAAACGAACCAATTATGTAACCCTGTTTGATTAATTAAGAAATAAAAAAACATGGAATGAAGGGTTTGAATGAAACGGAACAATAAATAGATAAAAATGATACCAGTAGCAACTATATGTAATGGTAATCAATATTTCATATTGATAAATTATTGGACTTGTCTAACAATTTATGAATATTTATCATACATGTAGATTATAAATATTGTTAAAATGAATTATATTGATAGTGATTGTACGTATTCGCGATTCAAAACTATAGTCAACTAGCTTTATTTCTGGATTTTTAAAGACTTTAATCTAGCCCAGCGGTTCATTGAATTGTCAAGATACAGACAAGATTTTTGTGCCCATTTCTAAATTTCCGCATTTACAAGAAATATCATACGTAGTTACGTACATACGTCAGTTCATACGTAGTCAAATCTGTAAATACATGACATTATATAACCTGGACAATATCTCATCCTGATAATCCGCATACCAGAGTTCCACGCAACCTGGTAGGGAAGACTGATATTATTTCCTAGCGTTGGGCATACTGCACAGGTAACATGCTCTCTGTCGAGCATTTCAGGAACTACTCGGACGCTTACTCAGCCGTAGGCAAAGGGATAGAATCATCAAAATTCAACTTAAAAAATGTTAAACCCGCTTCGATTTATACAATAATTTATCCTACATTAAACTAAAATATTACATGGTAATTTTTGTGTTGTCCATTGAAAGACAATATGATTGATTGATTGTTAGTGATTTCGGGCACGTCAACATGCTAAGAGTATTAGTCTCGCAAGTGTAGTGCATGTTTTCCCTCGGGAGGTGGCGATCTTCCCGATGAATGCCGAAATCCGGCGCCGACCTACCTTCGCTTTGCGCGATTTTCCTCAGCCAGGTATCTACCAACCAACCGGGCATTACCCCAGCCGGTACAAGCTCTAAGTTCCCGACCGGTCTCCCGGCAGTGTGGTGCACGTGCATGTGTAGTGCATGAGGATAAGGCAAGGAAGAAGAACGAAAGATCGCGCTATAGCGCTCTAGCACTATAGTTTGAACTAGGATTTACTAGTTTTAGGCTGTTTACTAGGTTTTATCGAATTTTGTATTGCTACAATAGAACTTTCAGTGGCTTTGATTAAGAAAGAAATAACGACACTCTTTATCCACAGGAGGAAAAGTTACGTAGGCCTACACTTTGTGTATCTTTTGAACATTCAACAGCTTAAATTACAATAGAACTTGAGCCATAAAATTTAATACATTTTTCTCTATACGTGCAAAACTTTAAAGAAGAAACATGAAGACGTCTGAAAAAAAGTTTCGGCCTACTTATTTTAAATATTGACAAAATCTGATTCATAATTACACGAAAACTACTAAATATTTATAATATATTTAATGAAAATGTTTTAAGTGCTAATACCGAAAAAATATCTTACATACAAAATCCCTGGTTTTGACAATGATGGTGAAGAGGTTCGAACACGTTTAACTTTTTGCATAATTTCAATTTTCGCAAATTCAGAGGTTTTATTATGTAGTGTAATGCACAGTTATCTATTTGAGCAAGTGTTTAAGGAAAAAAGAAAGAGAATTTGAAAAAAAATTGAAAATATTGCAGGAGCTTCATTTAGTATGGCTATATTTAAAAAGAATTAAAAGATCTTTTTACGTTTTCACATATGCAACGCCTCAAATTGAGCAAGGCCGATCGGAAAATATCCATTTCTACAAAATCCCTGGGTTTTTAGGCGCTTCCTTAGTGTATGGTATACTTAAGCAAAGGAATAGAAAGATTTAAAAAATGATAATTTCTAACTAAATTCCGAAACCAATATGTTATTGGGTGCTACAACAATGTATAATAAACACTAAAATAAATACACAGCTCTCTTGCAGTCATTTTCAAAGTATATTTAAAGTCAATGTGATTAAAAGGCGGGAAATGGTTTTTATTTTTTTAACTGCAGCCCAGCAATCGAACACATCTGAAAAAACATCACAACGATTTGTGTTTTAAAAGGGAAAGTTTGAAATTTTTTCGAGTTTGTTCCATGAGTCTAAGACAATAAAAATTATGTTTTGTTATTTTTTCAAAAATATTTTTGTGTTTGAATTCGGGTCTTCAAAAATATCAAAAAATATTATTCTGAGAGTATAAATTGTTTTTGTATTTGTCACATTTTTTTAGTCAGTGTTAAGTCGCCGAAAAAAAATAACACGTTTTTGGCTGTAGAGGAGTGTGGGTGGTGGGACGGGGGCTAAGAAACCTTTCAAAAATTTTATTTTTATGTTATAATTATAATGTAGCCATTCATACGTCATTTGGTTCAGAGGAGCCTTTTACTATCTTATCCGGGGGTACCGTTTAGAAAAAAATTCTAACACGTGGTGTAACCACAATCTATGTTGTCTGGGTCCTTCATACCGAAAAATCGTATGACGGCAAAACTGTCCGTTCGTCCGTCCGTCTGTCTGTTTGTCTGTCTGTCTGTCTGTCCGTCTGTCTGACGGTCAGTCTGTGAACAACGCTAGCAGCTAAACCGTTCAGTCAATTTTCTCCAAAATTGATGATCCGCAATCCATCTGTCTGAGGTCGCGGACCCTTGAATTGAACTGATATTCTATTTTTGGGGGGTACTTTACATGAAGGCCCTGGGATATTTTCCAAATTATTTCATTCAATTTTGTTGTTGGGTTGTGAGACGGACATTTAGGAAAATGATGCAAGTCTCATGTACATTGAAAACCCTAAGTTTTGAACGATGAAAATTGAGTACATTTCGCGTAATTTTGCGTCAAAATACGGGCGAGAAAGTACGAACTGTATAGCGCCACAAGTTTATTCTTTGACTTGTTTGTCCCTGTAGGTTTCTCATGAAAAGTCTAATACCTTGCACAGTCCGATGCCCCACTCATTCTGCAGTGTAGTGATTTTCTACCCTGTCGACCCTTCTATCCGACACACCACCTCCGTCTTTACCAAAAACGTCGGTTGTCACAGCGCGGTCGCTGCCACTATCTCTACCTACCGACCTCACTCGTAACTCTTGTCACTACTCTAAACTCTTCCTCGACCATCCGCACCACGAAGACAAGCAATGCCTCTACCGTCTTCCCAATAGTGTTGCTATCTTCGCTAACACCAATAACCAGCACCAACACCAGCACCTCCACCACCACCACCACCACCACCACCACCACCACCACCACCACCACCACCACCACCACCACCACCACCAATAATAATAATAATAATAATAATAATAATAATAATAATAATAATAGTAACCACTCCCACCATCACTGACACTACCCCTACATCCGTCCACCACATCCATGACATGAACCACCTCTTCCAATACTGAACAACCGCCAAAATCACAGTAACGACTGTCATCGGCTCGCGACAGTTGCACCATCATTACACCGATAGTTGCAACTGCAGCATCATTGAACCGGCAGTTTTAGGATTCGAGACCCGACGATGGGGCGGAATTTCGACATTAGCAACATAGCAGTGTCGCATTAAACCACCTGTAGCGGCCGACTGCTCTAATCGGTAATTTTTTCGTGGTCTCGCTCAGCAAATCCATGAATGATTGCCCAGTATCTTAAACAGATCATGGATCGCGCACAATCTTTCCTTCGTCTACCTGAACCTTTCTTGCCCCTCGCACTCCTACACTTACACGCACTACAGTACCTCACGTGTCGGGAGACCAGTAGCGAGCTTAGAACTTGGCCCAGCTTGGGGTGCGTCCCACTGGAAGAGACACCTGGAAGAGACAACCCGCCAGTCGCCTAGTAGGTCGGCGCCGGGTCTCACCATCCACGGGAGTTACGGCGTGTGGTTGACGCACCCGAAATCAGTAAAAACTCACTGACTCGTAACCAAAGTGTCAACAACCGCCTTCTCCAAGTGCAGAGCCTCGTGCTTTGGTGCAGCGCTGCGGTTGTCGCTGCCGCCCCCGGCGCCGCTCCCGCAGCCCCCGCAGGCGCCTGATTGCCGCGACCAGCCCCCGCGCCCCCAAGCCCCCCACCCACCACGGCGTCCCCCGGCGCCCGCTGCGCCAATCTGCCGCTCATCACTCTAACCCAGTTAGCGCCTCGCCCGGGCACGCGGGACGCGCGGCGCAGGCGGCGACTCAGTGGCGGGCTGAGCACAAGCAGAAGCTAGAAGTTGCGGCGGGGAAGAGCGGGGGCTGTGAGGCCATGCGGAGACCAGGCGCAGTTGAATGGTGTGATGACTAGAGACCGGATTTTTATGGAATTACATATTTTTTGTCTTTCTCCTTACCGTTCTCAAAATTGTAATCTTGCCGAATCGTCGACGTCCTAACAAAATATCCAATTTTTTCGTTACATATTTTGACATATTTAGTACTATATTACATATTTTACATATTTCGCTATTTTCACTAAATATTTTTTATTCTATCAATTTTCTTCAGTTGTATTCCATTTTTTTATGGACTACTTTTAAAAAAAATCAGCATTTTCCCCTACTTTATTACGACGTGCTGACTACTCGAAGTACGCCACGTGAATACGCGGCCTGATATTCTCGTAGTCCGGCGCGCCTGCTTCATTTTCCTCAGTGGCATGTAGTGCGCGACAGCGACTGAAATCATTTTTACCTTTAGGTGATACCGCGTTTCGTGACCTTTAACTTCAGAGAAACTTTGGCGAACGCCGAGATATAGCACTTCGATGAGGATGCCGTTCGCTGAAGCGACTATTTGCTGATCGAATTTACGTTGCCAGTGTGTACGAGACTGGCTCCTTAACTACAGTCCTGAATGGCAATAGATAAAGCTTTTAGTACTGACGGGAAAGTTGTGTGGAGCAATGTGCGCAAGAGCTAGTGCTTTCCAAATGATTTTTAAAACCTTTGCATTATTTTTCAAATTTGTTTAGGAAAATGTTTATAAATGTAATTTATATGTTTATTTAGCTTTGGCGGGAGTGTAACAGAGTCACGGGTGGTCGGGCAAATCGGGAAGAGCCCTGGAGCAGGACGACTAACACAGTCGGCCGACAGTGGATGGAGAGGAGTCGACGGGTGGCGCAGCGGTCGGCGCCCCCTCGGAATCTGCCGTTTCCACTCACTTCTTCCCATTCAGATCTTGTCAAATCCCTCGTGCAAGGTTCCAGGCCGGGACCTTGCAAGTGTAGCGTCGTGTCGCTAAAACCAACGTGGGCACGCAGCGTGGTGCCCACCGGATGCAGAGACAATGGCAGAAGCTATGACGCACGGGTTTTTTCCGACGGGGTGTGCGGGCGTTAGGGCGGAGGCAATGGAGGCGGCGGGCAGCGTCGCGAGGGCTATTTAAGGGCTGTGGAACAGTAGCTCTTCCTTCTTTGAGACAACGGCATCGGCAGCGTAGGTCGTCGGTGAGAGGTGCGTGGGTGCGCACTGGAAGGAGCCGGCAGTTATTGTCGTGACTAGAGAGACATGTAGTCGGTCTCAGGGCAAGCGGTACTACGCACGGCGAAACATTAGGTAGTATGTTCGGTGTGGTAACCGTTGTAAATAACTCTCCTAGCAGTGGGGCCTATTTAGTTAGTTAATTGTATACAGTGCATTGGTTATTTGTGACTATGGTCTAAATTGTAAATAAACCTGATGTTATTACAACTCACTCGTCTGTGTACTGATTACACCCGTATGACGCCACACAAGTATTTACGTAAGGAAAATAATTTGTAGAATACCCTTGACAAACAACTTCTATATCAGATTAGGTGGCTCAGGGCATCACTTGATGTCACTGCAGTACCTCTGACCGGGAGTAGGGTTCAAGTCTCAACGGTAGCAGCATTTTCGTCACTAGCTATATAGTTGCAGTAAAGTATTGTGAATTAAAACGCTGTGTGCAGGAGAATTCAAGCGGCCGCTGCTCTGATCGGTAGTTTTCCATGGTTTCTCCGATCAACACCAGGTGAATGCCGGAGTAGAACCCTAACAAACAGGCCACGGGCCGCACGTGATCTCTCCTTCCTCTTCCTTGTCCTATTCACTACATTCACTACACATTCACTACACTACCATACATATTGCAAGGCTAGTCGGGAGCATAGAGTTTGGCCCGGCTGAGGCGGTTACCCGCTGATGGGAGACACCTGCTTGGGGAAAATCCCGAAAGCCGACGTGTAGGTCGGCGGCGGATCTCTCCAATCCGCAGGGGAGAAGTCACCGCTATCTCGCGCGATAAAAACGTGCAGTACACTTACGGAAATAATGACATTGGCAGTTGACGCGCCGAAAACACTAATCAATCAAAACATCAGACCTTGTTCACGCAATAAAAAGATTTTCATCCAGCTTTGGAACGTCTATGCGGACGAGTGGCGGACGATGACGGGTGACGGCCGGCGAGAGCCAGGCGAGTAGAGAACGAGAGACGGACGCGTTGGAGGCGAATGAATGAAGAGCGGTGGTTGAGTGGTAGGCGAAAGCCTACAGGTAGCGGGCGAGAGGCGAGGGAGTACGAGGGAAGAAGTGGTTGATGGCGATTGGGGACCGAATGGAGAAGGGGAGGGCGAGTGGCAGGAGAGCGGATGGCTTGGGGGTCGTCATGCCATGATGTGGCCGTGCCCATTCATCCACGCCGCGTGTGCGCGGGCAGGGGGCGAGTGGGCGGGCGGACGGGCGACGCCGACGTCATCGCCGCCCGCGCCGCGGGACCCCCGCCTGACGCCCGCCCAACACCCCGCGCACACTAATTCGGGTGCAGTGTCATTTAGCGGCGGACATACCGTCAGGTGTTCGGCTCCTTGGCATGCGCGGCCAGCCGCCCTTTGTTCCCGGTGACGCTAGTCTACATTAAACCGCGCACCTGCCCCGCCTGCATCCCCGCGCACGAGGACAGGACCCGCGGGGGTGGGGGTAGGGCATGCTATGCTCACCGGACTCGGAGATGAATTGTCGGACTCATCACCCCCACGCAAATGTACATGAGATGATAATGAGGCTGATGGTAAGTGCAGGGCTATCAAGAATGTATATTCTAGAGCGTTCTTTGAGGAGGTGTGCAAGTGGCGTGCGAGTGGCGAGCAAGAGGCGAGCAAGAGGCGAGCGAGTGACGAGCGAGTGACGAACGAGTGGCCAGCGAGTGGCGGGTGAGATGACCTCATAGTTGGCATACCCACTCATCAGAAATAAAAAAAAATCCAGAATTTTGTACTAATTTTTAACTAATTTATACCCAAATTAAAAATTTTGAACTGATACACAACATCAAAATAACAAATGTGTGAGTGACGGGCGAGAAACGGGCGTTTGACGGGGAATGAGTAGTTTCTTAAGCAGGTAATTGCAGTGGTTGTTAAAATATCCCCCGAATCTGTGAAGGCCGGGTGGTGATCATGAACGTGAATAATGATGGATTAATCTCTATGAATGTGATGGTAATCACACGGGATACATTGCTGTATGATAAGCCATCCCTCCACAATAACAGAGTTCAAACATTTACTTTAAGCGTTATTCTTACGCTCAGTTTTTGATCCCGATGTACTTGGACGTACTCATAGTTCCATGTCCTTGCATCGCCGAGGTAGAAATCTAATAGAATGAAATATGAAATCTAAGAGAATGAAATATAAAATTGAACCAGGACTCCGTGGAATCTCATATTGTTTGTACGCAAGATGAAAAGCATATCCAACTTCGAGGCAATTAAATACTCGTTTTTCTCTTTCCTTTCAAATACATCGTGATTCAACTGTATACGTTTGTAAACACCTGTAAGCACTTGTGAAGAGATTTGTAAAGTGCAATATATCCTTTCGCTTCCAACTTTCCTCTACCGAATTGAAAAGTAATGTACCATGCTCGATGTAAAAATGCTAGTATATCAAATGGGTTAATTTTGAAATACGCCTCACTCAATATTAATTTTACCTTGGGGAAATTTTGAAATATAAACTGAAAATTTTCAAACGTCTTTCTCACTGGTGATATGAAACGGGCTGTATGTACCCCAATGATATTGAAGTCTCACAGTAAGTAATTGTACTACATACTCTCAAGACTGATTTATTTCATTTTTACGAGTTATACGTTGAAAACGAATCAAATTAAATGCGTCCAACTGGTAAATGACTATATTCGCCCTTTTTTGTGGAAACAATTACACCACGAAGTATCTTGTGATTCATATTTATATATCCAAAGAAAACGATATGTCGTATTAGCACAAAGTGCAAGGCAAAGTGCAAAGTAGTTGTTTCGTAATATAAAAAAAAATAATGAATGCATATATCTACACCTATAAGACGTAATGTTGGGTTATAATTTGTTAAGGTGCTACATTGCTTCATTGACAATTTACCACACATCATCGTGGGCGAACGCATAATTTTCTAGCCATTACTCTGCCCGAGGCGAGGTTAAATTCCAGCGGAAGTTAGTGGAGATTTGTAAATCTTAATTGACAAAAATGTATTTTCAACTTCCGTAATTGCTCAGCCAGGGAACGAATTACATGAGCGATATAATGTGTGATACCGTTGTTGTGTTGGTCTCCAGCAACAAATATTTTGTCAAAGTTATCTTTAAATTCTCTGAGCATACACTACAGTGCCCTGATACAGGCACGTCCTAGAGAGAGAAAGGGGCTGAAACATTTCTGGAAGTAAAAAAATCGTACTATGCAATTTGTTCGTGGTTATGTCTTTCGGTAGTTGCAAATGTAATGTGAATTGATTTTGAATTTTCAGAACACTACTGATACTAAACTACTGTCCTGAAGCAGCTACAATACTTTAAAACAAATAACACAAAATGGGTTTTCCAAAAATTAACGCACACACTGCCGAAGAACAACAAATAAAATACTATCGTATAACGCTAGAAAAAATTAAATACTTTAACGAAACAATCTTTACGAATGACATAGTGTAATATGTAGGGAAACACAATACAACAATTGCTTACATACCAAGAACATAACAAATGTTGCAGTTCCACATGGCAAAACGTGAACAGCAAATATTTAAGGACAGGCGTCCTCTTCCAAAGAGTCTTGTTTTTCGATGACGTCAGCGGTTTTGTAACCAGTATCTGGGTCCTCGCATTTTGAAAATAGGTGGGATAGAATTTTTTAAATTTTTTTTTAAAAAAATTTGTTGCGTCTACACCTTGACGCAACGCGTCTCCAAGCCCCTTAAGGAGCGTTAAACGCTTTTACACTTCTCGGAGTAATCCTCCATTAACGTGCTTTTACTTTTAATATTAGTCAAGTCTCGTCACGTCGCAGTCAGTCAGTGCCTTTAATCCCTTCGGCCAGGGGCTCGACGGCGTTATAACCGAATTAAATATTTGCATTTTTAACTGAAAATCAAAACTTTTGCACTTGTCTTTTTTTCTCAAGTTAATGCACATCTAACCAGACAAGACACACCTCTCACATGATGGTGGCTGCATAGTTTTCTTTCAATTTACGTGTACATTGGAAATTAGAAATATAGATTATACCAAGATGTTTCACATCACGAAGAGAGGAAATGTATCAAACTGTCGTATCTGGATTCCTCTATTTCTGTTTATAGTCTTGAATGATCTTATGTCTATTATCGTCTATAACCGAAATGCCCAGTTAGCAGCCACGTTCTCAGTAAAGGTAATCAACTTTTGGTATGTCATTATTTTCATTTCCAATTGCCGGGCAATCTAATTTCTTTACCGGTTTGTAGGGAACATGTCTCATTAATTGAATTGTTGATTTTCAACGCACCTACGGAGTGAGTCATCGTGGTCTCCCAATGGACCTACCTATAACTGTATAACAAATATTGTTATGACTTAATTTTATAGCAACCTCTTTCAATGTTCTACCGACCATGATGTAAATCGCTTGTTAAAGTGTCGCTTTGTATTTGCGCAGAGTTACCGATTCCTGCTTCTCCCGCATCCTCTATCTGCCCTCTCCCCGCCGCTCCCGACCCATCACGTTCCCTCTTCGCCATTGCCATGCCTCGTTCTTCCCTCACCGCCACACCCATTCACACCTCCTCTTCCACCCACGACCAACATCCTACCCGCTCCTACTTCAGCCCGCCTCTACCACCACCTCCGCCCTCTCCTCGGCCAGCGCCTCAGCCTCTTCCCACGCGTCCGCCCCCGCGTCAGCCCCCGCCTTCACCCTCTTCTCCGCCCCGCCCCCGCGTCCGCCTCCGCCGCACCTCTACCCCCCCGCCTCTGCCCCCGCCTCCGCCCCCCGCCTCCGCCCCCGCTTCCCGCCTTCACCCTCGTCTCCTCCCCTGCCCCGTGCTCCGCCTCCGCCCCACCTCCGCCCCCCGCCTCCGCCCCCGCCTCCGTCCCCCCCCTGCTTCCGCCCCTGCCCCCGCCCCACTCGCCCCCCGCCCCCGCCTCCCGACTCCGCTCCCGTCCCCGCCTCCGACTCCGCCCCCGCCCCTCCCCTGTCCCCGCCTCCACCCCCGCTTCCGCCCTCGCTTCCGTCCCCGCCTGCGCCCCCGCTTGCACCCCCGGCCCCGCCTCCGACCTCCACGGCTGTCCCCAACTCCACGGTTGCTCTCGCCTCCATCGCCCCCACTGCCTCCGCCCCAACCACATCCATCCCCGCTCCCAACTCTCATCCCCACAAGCCACCCCACCTGCTTTGCCCCGCATCCCCCTGCCTCTCCCCGTCGTCAACCCACCTCCGAACCGCTTGCACCCGCGCCCGCGCCTGCGACCCTGCCTCGGTGCCCGCCCCCGTCTCGCCTCTGCCCCCTCCACCTCCGCTCCCTCCCACACCGTCGCGTCCGCCCCTGCCCCTGCCCTCGCCTCTGCACTGCCTGTGCCGCTCGACCCCGCCCCTTCCTCGCGCACGCGTGGACGCACGCTCCCTCGTCCCACGCATTCCTGCGCGTCGCCACTTGTCTTTCGGCTTCACCGCCGCCGTAGTCGGAGCACGCGCCTGCGTTTTGACTCGCTACCGCAGTCGTTAAGACGATTCAATTACGGGTACAGTCCCCAATGAAACCCGAGTCCGTGGACTCACGGCAGTTTGGAAGCGCCAAGTCCTGGAGATGATGTGAGGATATCTGCCAGAGGTGGATCGACCAATCGGCGATTATTGAAAAGAAAGCCGAGAGCACCAGAACAACTCGTAGTTCAGCTTTTTCAAGTACCCAAAAACTACTTTCATAACCTAATTGTATTTTTTGTTGAGTTGAATAGTTTCAATATGGAGAATGCAATCGCATGTTCTTAGCAGTGCTAGCGACACCTGCGTCTCATTCAGGTCTCTTCCAGGTGTCTTCCCTCTGTGTTTCATTTTTCCAGTGTGGAAAATATTTATAATGATGAATTTGTAAAGTAATAAAATCCAAAAATATTTCGAAATTTAAGGTATTTTTAAATTGTATATAATCGTCACGGAACTAACATATAAAATCTTTTACAAACTTGACTGGAGGTGCTACAGAATGACATAGACTTTCTCGTAGCAATTTTTTCTACTTTCCTTGGGCGATTGGCTTTATGGTCTTCCTACATTCTCTGGCCAGCTGCCATGAATCGTCACCGAAATTTTCCTGACGTCTTCTTAACTTATCGATAACGTAATAATAGAACCGAAATATTACTTCAAGAATATTAAAGAAGAGTGAAATCTCGTCCAAAATAGAAATTTTCATTGAAAATTTTGAAGTTGTTTTTAAGAAAATGGCGATTAAGCATTACTGTAAATGCGAAATTTGAAGCTCTTTTTCACAGGACTCTATTGAGTTTTCGAAAAAAATCATTTGAAGTCACTTCTACTCACAAATGTAATAATGTATACAAATCGATGGAAATGTGCATTTTAACGGCGTGCGAGATATTTCAAAACAGTTCCATTAGTGTGATTTTCCAAACAACAAAAAAATACACGAAAATTAAGTTTATGTCATATTAAACAATGCAATTAGTACTATCCATTGGAGAAATTTGAAAAAAAAATTAGAAGCCATTTTTGAGAAAATGGCGTTTGAGCGTTTCTGAAAATTCAGAATTATGAGCTAATTTTTACAGAAAACTGTTGAGTTTTCTGTAATGTTATTTAAAATACATGTACTCATAAATCTAATAGTGTGAAGAAATTGCCTCTAAGGTAAATATTACCGACGTGAGAGACAAGTCAAAAAAGTGACATTTTTGTAATTTTGAAAAAAAAAGAATAGAGCAATATGGCGTTTATGTCATCTTATACAGTGCATTAAGCCTATCCATACCGAAAATGTAAAGAAAAACTTTGGAGCCGTTTTTGAGAAAATCTTGTTTTTGTAATTTTTTCAAATTGCAAATATTACACGCTCTATTGCACAAAAACCACAAAAGTTTTCAAAAAAGGCTACACGACCTTAATGAAAGAACTATTTATGGGTAACGAATTTAATTTGAAGCAAAAATCTGTCTTCAATTTTAGAGTTGTAGGAAGGCCCCCAAAAAAATTTTAATTTCTGCAATTTTCGAAAATTCAGAGTTAACTGTGAAAATGGGACCTACGCCACCTTTATGAGTGTATTTTACTCTATTTTACTCTACTAACAATAACTTCTTTACGGATTTTATCTAGTAGAAAAATTAATGTCACTCATCCAAATATGTTAATTACTCTTATACTGAATATAGTGTAGCGTCATGGACTTCACTCCCTGCTCCGGAGAGACAAGTCGCAAGGTATGGGGATGAGGGAGCCAAAAATAGGCTTCCAAACAAAGGCCAACCCTTCAGGGAAAGTCCAAAAGGGGAGAGGGCTTGTAGGTGCCGGGTGCAACTTGCAACGGCGGAAGCAGACGCCTCAAGACGAGTGCGTGGGGGGAATGATGACGCGGAAGTCATGTGACTCGAGCATATAAAAGGGCTGTCGCAGAAGCCCTGGGTTGGGTAACGTTTCTGGTTTCCTCGCGGCTAAACACCGCAAAACTTGTCCGGCCAAGTCTGGCGCGGAAGTGCTGCAGGCACGTGTGGGTGTTCGAGTCTCGAACACTGTGAAGTATGCTCGATACTTCGGGGCAGAGTGTCTGCCGAGGCACACCAGGTGCAAAGTTGCAAATCGGCCGAGTTGGCTAAACGCAGGCGCGGCCGCAAGGCGCGTGTTAGGAGAAGGGGGCTGCGGCAGGTAGCCGACAAACACCTTAGAGTGAGGTCTGTAAACAGTGTACATAAATTAATGTAAATAAATTGTATATACCTCACTCGTGTCTGTTTCCTTGTGGAGTAGATCCCTACCCACGACGTTACAATAGCTAATACTGAAAACATAAATATTGCGTACATGAAAACTGTACATCAGATCAACTTTTCCTCTTGTGTGAGTTTGACCTCTCTGCACATACTCTGCACATATTCTTAGTTCGCAACACAAGTTCGAACCTTCCAAATACCTTTCTTTCCACAAAGTGAATGTCCTAATGAAAGCGTTTACATCTCCTAAAATTGATGAAAATAAATCTGTATGAGAAAACAACTCGTGCATTTTCACTGAGATTCTACATACGGATAACTTTGTAGCAAATTCTCTATCAGTTGCGTATAATTCTTACTTGTTTTGTTTTCCAAAAAAACTTGCACCACATTTCGGAAAGCATTCCAAGCTTTACGTACACCAAAAGATATTGCACTCCTTTCTGCAGATATCAGTCGAATCTAAGGTCCATCAATTACTTTTGCTTTTAATAACTTAGGGAACATTTGTCTGCTGTAGCACAAATCCACACTGTTGCTATCCAATGCTTTGATAAATTGTTAAACAAGCCCAAGTTTAACATGAAATGGTGGTAAAAGAATCTTCTACATATGTAATATCTACATATTTAATTAATTTAATTAAATATGAGCCCCAGCTCATTCGTTACGTTGCATGTACCTGGAACAAGTTGTGTTCATGTGGGTTATTCTTTTTTAGTGTAAAGTAGATCATGTGCCCTGCTGACCCATAAGCAGGAAAAACAAGAATATTTGTTGTTTTCAACAACGTCCTCCATACGAAAATAATAGGTGTCATGATGGGTTGGTTCCCGCTGTATCCGAGGAATTGCAAATGGCATACAAGTTCTGGTTGAACCATGCCAACCCTCCATTGTGTATCGTCAGCTGCCACAAGACTCATGGAGAGCCTATGAAACATCTTGGTCTTGAATATGTACACCGAAAAAAGCAAGAAATGTCTCACATTACTTTGTGCCTTTGTGCCTATTCATACATTCATACTTATACAACTGCAAATCTGCAATAAATGTAGGAAAAATATTTTGTGATTAATATAAGGATGGCTTGTTAAATGAAGCTATATTTGGGACCATCTACCTTTCTACTAAGACAGTTGAACTTCACATCCTTAACATCTACAGTTAATCTATGTAAACAATGACGATTCCCTAAAAAGCAGAAGAAAATCGAATTATCGAACAATCGATAAAATATCTAAAAGTATGGAAGGTTGGAAAAAAAGGAATATTCATGTTCGGAATGTTCATTTTACACATTAAACATTATGAAAGTAACATAAACAATTTCTTTTTACTAAGTGATATTAGTTACATATTTGATGATGGGAGTTATGTTTACCAGAGCAGAACGCCTGTTTTCAGTTTCATAACAAAATATTAAATCTGCGTGATACTGCAAACAACGAAAGTTTTTTGAGCATTACTTTGAAGAAGAAAATTACAGCAAATTTCAAAAACATTTTAACAAGGGCTATGGATATTTTTGTGAGGACAAGCTTTCAAGAAAAAAAATAATGGTGCTACAACAGCACATATTCACACATTCTCGCTTTATTTCTAACGCATGCAAATTTTGAAAATTAAGAGAGTTACATTAAACTGTGACCTGTGCATTTTTAAGCGTCCTGCACTCTACCCCAGGAAAGATTTAAAGAAAAAAATTGAAAGCCATTTTTGATAAAATATTTGTTTTATCAATTACTTTAATTTCAAACAGAAATAAATTTATCCAAAAATTGTGCTTGATCGTTTCCAAAGATCTAATTTTTTAGAAGAGATTTAATTTAAGAAAATGTCTATTAATGTTGTTTTGCAATATTAATTTTTTGCAATTTTCGAAAATACCGCGTGTTCCCAGCGCCCCTTTCCTACCGTCCTTTCATACCTTTCATACCAGGAAAATTTTAAAGAAAAAAATTGGAGCCATTTTTAAGAAAATAATTGTAAAAAATTGCCTATATTTCCCGCAAAGTTACGTGAACGTTACTCATTTGTACATGATCATAAGAACATAAAAATAGATTCAAGATGTTTTTGAGGAACAGATTTCATTGAGAGAAAATGTCTATCTCCAATATAGTAGTTGTAGAATGACACCTAAAAAAAGATTTTTTTAGGTGTCATTCTACAACTCGCAATTTTCGAAAATTGTGAGATTTCAACGTAAATAAGACCAGCGTCATTTTTAAGCGTTCCTTATGTTATCCGAGAACAAAGTTTAAAAAAAGTATTATAATACTTCCTCTGTACGAGAATGTAATAACATTATTATGTTATCCGAGAACAAAGTTTAAAAAAAGTATTATAATACTTCCTTTGTACGAGAATGTAATAACATTGTTCATATTGGTACCGAAAAACAATAATTGTATTTTTACTTCCTTTTAAAATGTTTTTATTTATGGCTGTATAGGCGGTTTATCATACTGGACAATTCGTCCTTACTGAAGACTGGAATTTTTGAAATATTGGATTGGATTTTTTCTGTGCATAGACTACATTTATTGGGTCAAATCTCTTGGAAGTTTCTCTGTTATTTTCTTCATTTTCTTAACAATGTATGAGGATAAATTCGTACACAAACTAATAATACTGACAATGTGATACCAATGCGGAAGATTAGATGTCAGTTGATGTGTGTGTGTGTGTGTGTGTGTCAGCTGTTATATGACATAATGTTAGGCGTTACTGTAGAGTCTATTGCTGCATTCGAAAAGTTTTGAGAACACCACGCATATGAGCAGGAAAATGTGTTCCATGTGCCAGACGGACGAGACGACCCTTGGTTCTCTGAGTAGCGGCACTATATGTTGAAGTAAAATGACGGCTGAAGATACCGCCTCTTTTTAGAACCTACGTCATAACACATTCTTAAAGACAAAAGCAGTCATAGAGCGCTGTTAGTCCTTATTGCTACCGCGAGATAGCGTCAAATTTACAATACCCATTCAACAAAACAATACAATACAATACACATTATCCATTTTGTGTAATAATCATTGATACTTATCAACTTACCCGTGCGCTTAGTTGATGGGTGTAAGTGTACTTCACACTGTAGTAGCGGAGTATCACCAACACTGCTCATATGCTTCAGAAAATTAATTTTTGAGCAACGTATCAAGTAACACACTATATGTTCTATTTGGAGGTTTTAACGTTCATGTGGAACGAAAATATATGATTTATTTTGAAATTTGTTATTAATTTTTGTTGTAGTACAACAAAAAGAAAGAAGAACGTGAGACTCTTTCCAAAACTGATATTAAAGAGAAAATTTGCCAATGGATTAGAAATTGTAATTTACGGCATGTAATGTACAAGAGACAAATATTTCACGGCGTCGTATTTCCAAAGCGTCTCATTATAATAGGAAGCAGAATTTTTACATTGATTGCAAACTTTGGAGGATTCAGAGTTGTTTGTGACAATAATTTGTGAATGAAATAAATTGAGTATTGTTTCTTTCTTTTCCAGTGAGAATATAGAAAAAAATAGTAAGCAAATAGAACTTCAAATGGTTCACCAAAGAAAGAAAATTGTGATTTTCTGAAAACCTATAAACCGCAGTGAAGTCTAAATTCAAAAATATCGATTTTCTGTCATCTCTAAACTCCTTGTAGATTTAAGATAATTTTTTTGCAAACTGCTTCGTGTATTGATTGATTGATCGATTTTTTCGTGTTTCCGGGCGCGTCAACTGCTTTGGTCATTAGTCCAGTGAGTGTAGTGCATGTTTTTTCTCGGGAGATGGCGGTGACCTTCCCCCGCTGGATGGCGAGATCCGGCGCCGACCTACCGTCGGCTAGTGGGGTTTCCCCCTAACCAGGACTCTCCCACCAGTGGGGCACCGCCCCAGCCGGGACAAGCTCTAAGCTCCCGACCGGTCTCCCGGAATATGTGGAAGTGTAGGGCATGTTAGTGTAAGTGTGTGTGTTTGTAAGGGGAGAGGATAGGACAAGGAAGAGGAAGGACAGATCGCGCGCGGTCGTGGCCCGTTTAGTAGGGTACTGCTCCAGCATTCGCCTGGTGTCGATCGGAGAAACCACGGAAAACTACCGATCAGAGCAGTCGGCTGATAGAATTCTCCTCCAGACAGCGACTGAATTCGTCCTAGCTGTAGAGCTAGTGTCGAAAATCCTGCCGCTGTCAGGACTCGAACCTAGGACCTCCCGGTCAGAGTGTTACGTGTACAAACATTACATTTTATTCATTCACCTTTAGTCTTGACCATTATCTGCGAGTAGCATGAAATTTCTGACTTTACATACCACAAAATGGATGAGGTGGAAAAGAAAAGGAAGTGTGATGGAGATATTAATTGAATAAAGGAAAGGGTGTACAATAGATCACATGCTTTCTTCAATTACAATTACAAACGTATTCTTACATTTGGGGTAAACCCAAGATTTATTTATGTCATAATATCATTATCTTAAACACTTTACAGAAGATAGTAATATTGAAATAATTTTTGTTATGCACTTTCCTACATTCGTTCATTACTGGGATTTTTCGCCAAAGTATTGAAATTATATCTTCTATATAGCGTTGATTGATGAGTAGCATCAATGTTTATTTACAGCCAATTATGTAAATAATGGTTTCTCGCCTTACACTCATTAGATTCAAAAAAGAGATTCGTTTCGTAACTCTTAATCACTGTTGGTTCAGCAGGATTTAAAAAGCGTATATCCCTGCGACTATTATAAAATCAGTAAAAGATAAACCTCAATGGCTATCTTGCAGGTTTGTTGAATCAAAGTGTTACTAGTTTCGTTTATGACATGTGTCCGAGCACATTAGAGTCTGATGAACTTTTTTCAATGCTGATAATCACGTAATAGAAACTTAAAAATAAATAAGAGAAATATGTCTTGAATAATCTCATCATTTCCATGATGAGTATGTTCAAGATAATCTTAATACATGTTCATACTCTCATTTACATTCCCAATTTAATTTTGTTCCATTCGGTTTCAAAGCATCAACTGTAAATTATCACTTCGTAAAATGTCCTTGAAACTGATGTCTAAAATAACTAATGTGATCGTTATATTAGACGATTTTTGACTATACAGGCATACACAGGATATTAATTTAGGAAGTCTAATTTATTCCAATGTGTAAAGCTGTATCTCTTGTATGCTTTCGCAAAATCACGGGAAGTTTTTCGGTATTCCCAGACGTTAATTATAAAACATAGCACAGACACTCAAACCATTTATATGGTAATGTGATTTTCATGTCGAAAATATTGTTCACACTTGAGTTATCGTCAGTATTTTTGTGGCTCAATAGCTTCGATGTAGTTCTATACATATTTCTTTCCGTAAGAAATATTTACAACGCGTCACATCGAAACGAAACATTCCCATCTTGTCTCCACAATCTTCTTTGGCATGAAGTGTTCCAGAAAGGATCACAATCACAGGACATGTTCAAATTTTCACTTGTGAATTGTATCCACATTGCCCAACGGAAACAGATCCATCGATAGTAGCACGCTGAATTGGAAGGAAATAGCATAAACATTTAATCAGATATGCGTATTACGATCGAAGAGCGAACAGGATTTTGAGGAAAATGTTGACCTTCAACTCACGAAAAATTTCTGCCAGCGAAGATATCACATTATTTTCTCTAGAAGCTGTGAACCTCGTTAACACTATTCTTGTGAGAACGAAATTTTCTGGAATTGAAAAATCATGTTCATGGATGGATGACTGAATGCTCTCTGATGACTCGTAGCTGCTGAGGGGATTGACTCGGATCTTCGTTCACTGTACACAACAAATCTGGAGTTAACGGAGAGGTCCTTTATGAGTTGGGTCCGATGCTAGATTTTCTGGGACAAATCTCAGGATTCCATTCACTAGAGAAAGGCAAATGTATGAGAATGTATTGCATACATATGAATTTTACATATTTATCAATTGATACACTGATCTTTTCATATTGAAAAGGTTCCCTAGTTGAGTAATACACTCTTGCAAACTTTACATTCACATCAGACATTAGGAGCATGAACTCCGAAATTTCACACGTTCTTTTTGGTAAAATAATAGCAGATATAAGAGAGAAATAAAAAAATTGGAAATAAAATTTGCAGTTTGAACTCGCAAACACTAACTACAGATTTTTGTAATTAACTTGTATTTAGGAGTATCAATATTGAAACATGGAAATCATTTGTAGCAAAACAAAATAATTCTTTGTCCCAATTAATTTGTCACTGAAACTGCGTATACTAAGTACACCCTTTTTTGAATTCAAATGGAGAGATAACGAGGAAGGGAGAGGAAAGGGAAAGATACGAAGAGTGGGGAGAAGAGGAAGAGAAAAGAGAAGTAAAGCAAAAAAGAAGACAATACAAGGTAAACAAAGTTTTTCTTAATGCCTAGACTTTTTTCCTCTGTTTGAATATTAAAGAGAAAAATCAAAGTTGCATATCAAAGAATGCATACGGCAATATAGATCTTTTACACTCCTTTTTTGTTGTACGTTACAACGGAATTATGTCAGTGTTTTTAAACTAAGAATGCATATAAAATGTAGTATTCATTTTCACGATGTAATTGATATCTTATAATTTAAATAATTAAGATATGTTGATATTTTCGATTCATCGGCGTGTTTCGATTAATAGGTGTGATTTACAGCCATTAATATGAATATAAAAGTGGGAGGGGCTCTACTACCTCAAGTTGAGAAGTCTCTCGCACGCAAAGCGAGCATGCAAGAGTTGTAATGTTTGCAAGAGTAGTCATGACTGAAATGGTTCCAAATTAAACAAACTCCATTGTTCCAAAGCACATTTGTCTTCCTTGGTAGTCATGGACATGCTGCTGATTGCTGTGATGCCTGCCTAGGCTGGATGAGCCAGAAAGTCATCATTCTCGCAAACGAAAACTGACTCTTAACAACACTGATTCAGTTGACAAATATGACTCCAAAGCTATTTCATATAAGAACTGCCTGCAAAATATTAAGAGCTAAGGTTGACTTTTATAAAACTTGGCCCTGCACAACAGAAATGTTCTCTAGATATACTTCTGTTTAATTTAAAATCAATCCCATTTTCTGAAGACATGCAATGGTTAGATCTTAACCGTTGTTAAGACATTTCTAGGCCAAGTCCTCTTTTCTAAATTTCGAGACAATGTTCGGAAAATCTTTTGGTTTTCCCGCATATGATGTAATAATTAAAATTTAAAATTGAAAACAGTTTATTTATACGTACTGTAGAAGCTTTGAGTTAAAAAATTTTTGAATTTACGAAAGTTCAATAAAGAAAATACAATAACAGATTAAATTACATTGCATTTAAAACTCAAGTACTAAAAATTTTTAATTTGAGCGACGCCTTACTAATCGTGAAAAAGTTTGGATACTTCAAACGACACCTTTCATCTTCCAGCAATTGTTTTTCGTAAGATTTTTGATTTCAGAATTCCGCAGACAATTTCTTCCAGTTCCTTTGCTGAGGTTTTCTCAAGAACACACGGCCATTCTTAATGAGTTTCGAAATGACGAGATTGGAGTCGACGGGGTACGCCTGTATGCAGATATTGAGTACGAACGCAAGTTCCTTCCGCGCACAGACCTGCGCTTGCTTAGGCTGTTGCGGGTGGCAGCTTATTGCACAGACTTCGGACCGTCGAAGGTTGATGTCTTATCGAAGTATTGTACTTGTGGAGTGCATGATACATTGAGGCGCATACACACTTGAGCGCTAACACCAAATGGGAACTGATATTAGGCAGGTGAGCACTCAGGCTAGATTAGTCTGTCAAATCAACATAGGGCGAGCAGATCACGAACCGAACGAACCCCTAGACCTTTGAGCATCTTGTGGAGAGTCTAATATGAATGGACATGGGAAGAAGTGCTAGCGTACGTTTTTCTGTTAGAATTTTTTAAAAGTCGATTAATTTTTAATCGTATCAACTGCAAGGATTTTGACAACTATCCTATATCAATTGCACCTTCATCATTTGAAAAATAGTACGAGTTCTATTTTATTTACTTCTCCATGACAACTTTAGATTGGACGTGAGAAGCAAAACATTCTGAAATTTCACCTGCATGACGGAACACGATATCTTTTTATTGTTGAAATAAATTGAAGTGATTATAAGGAACCAGAGCTCAACATTTTGGGTGAGCCATCCAATTAACGGATGTTAAGTTAAGACGTTCCCTCTGAACACGACTCGAACATGAAGTCGTTGACTCTGATCGACCGACAACCATCGTCTTCTTCCCAACTATGTGCCGAACGCTCTGACGCGTTTGGTTCATTCCGGATTCCAAACTACACCAACCAGCGCTCGAGGGCCTGGATGGAGCGTGCACGTTCGGGGTTCGCACTCAAGCGTATGCTCGCTTCTACACTTCGCTCCTCAACGGAAAACGTAGATTTCAAGCGCTTGCTGCTAAGCGCCCTCAATAAAACCGAGTGATCTTCAGTTCCGAACCTTTACTTCCACTCCAGACAGAGTACTTCTTTGAGTGTGAAGGTGCGTTCCTCAGGGCCGGGGCGCGGGCGCGGGCGCGGCGAGTCGGCCCGCGGGCCCGCCGGGTGCGACGCGTGGGCGTGGGCGAGGGCGAGGGCGTGCGTGCGGGGCGGGCGCCATTAGCTGGAGGGCGCGCTGCCGAAGTGCGGGGGCGGGGCGGGCGGCGCGGGCGGGGGCGGGGCCGGCGCCGGGGGCGCGGGCGCGGGCTGCTGGGGCGGGCGCAGGCCGTGCAGGTGGGCGAGCGCCGCCGCCGCGGCCGCCGCCGCCGCCGCCGACCCGTGGCACTTCTCCAGCTGCTGGTGCTGCGAGCGCACGGCGAACCGGTTCACGTGCACCGGGATGGGCACGACGATCTTGGTGCCGCCGCCGGCCGCGCCGCCGCCGCCGCCGCCCGCGCCGCCGCCGCGCCCGCCCGACCCCGAGCTCGAGCCCAGGCCCGCCTTCACGCGCTTCCACTTGGCGCGCCGGTTCTGGAACCAGATCTTCACCTGCGGGACACACCACCACCGCCACGCTCAGAACTACACTTGAATAACAACAATAATAATATTAATAATAATAATAATAATAATAATTAGTGTTATTATTATTATTATTATTATTATTATTATTATTATTATTATTATTATTATTATTATTATTATTATTATTATTATTATTATTATTATTATTATTATTATAGTCACTTATCGATGTCAATAAAGGATGAAATATACAGGTGAGATGTTTAAAGAAAATACTACATCTACTCTTCGGACCAAACATAATTATATCTTGGGTTATGCTCTAGGGACCATTGGCAATTGACAGAAACCAAAATATTGATGCATTCTAAACCAAGAATCAATTACGAGTTCAAACAGTTATGGAATGTTGGAAATGAATTTCATGCATTTCTATTGTATGCCTGCAAATAATAATATTTAATATACTGCCTCCTTTCGAAGAAAAGATTAAGCCCTAGGATTTCCATGGAAAATAGTGTCTCATGATTGGCTGCCTATCTTTCTCAAGAAATTTCCATGTGTAGCTTAATAATATTAATAAAGTATATATTATACATTCAATTATGGATAATTCGACAGTAATATAATTCGTATTTTTGAATAATTCTAAGATCTTTTCTAGAACATCTTCTTAAAACCAGTGATTCAATATTGATTTTATTGGTACCTTCGATGTTGCATTATGTTATAATGTGTAGTATTACACAAGGGAAACTTGACAATGAAATTGAAAGGACCGCGTACTTTCGTTCGATGATTTTCACTACAAGGAGCCAATGTATCAATATAATTGGGTTTGAGGGTGAACGAATTATATTCATATGTCCTACGTTATAGGGAGGATTTCTTTATAAAGAAATTAGCTTTGGGGAGTTTACCCTGTAAAGCCCGGTATACACGGTACAGGTTTCGTGCAGATTGGATGTTCAGAAAACGTGCATTCCAGACTGCACGTTTTCTACATGAACTTGCTGATAATTCTTCGTGCAGAAAGCCTACAGTTTGACTCAAGCGCCTCCAGCGGCAGAATCGTTCACAAACGGTAATCGGTCATTTCGAGTTTGTGGTTAGGTGCGTTTAGTTACGATTGTGTGAAGTGATGTCTTGTGATAAACTTCCTTTTTTCCAATTCTTGCTTTCTTATTGTTATTCTCTATGCTCCTGATGGTTAATTAATATTAAATAAAGATCACAGCCAGAACGCACAAACAGAAATACCACCACTAAAAATACTCGGACGGCGCAATTCAGTTGTTCCTCGTTAGACTCCCTAGCGGTGGCTGGTGACGGTTCGTGAAGAAAACGTATAGACGTGTATGCGCGACTTTCGGCTTTTATACTTCTAGCTAGGAATCTTGAAGTTTCTGTACAGAAATTGTATGAGAATCGGCACGAAAACTGCACCGTGTATACCGGGCTTCTGGTTAGGAATCTTGAAGTTTCTGTACAGAAACTGTATGAGAATCTGCACGAAAACTGCACCGTGTATACCGGGCTTCTGGTTATGAATCTTGAAGTTTCTGAACAGAAACTTTGTGAGAATCTGCACGAAAACTGCACCGTGTATACCGGGCTTCTGGTTATGAATCTTGAAGTTTCTGTACAGAAACTGTATGAGAATCTGCACGAAAACTGCACCATGTATACCGGGCTTCTGGTTATGAATCTTGAAGTTTCTGTACAGAAACTGTATGAGAATCTGCACGAAAACTGCACCATGTATACCGGGCTTCTGGTTGAGAATCTTGAAGTTTCTGTACAGAAACTGTATGAGAATCTGCACGAAAACTGCACCGTGTATACCGGGCTTCTGGTTATGAATCTTGAAGTTTCTGTACAGAAACTGTATGAGAAACTGTCGCGGCTGTGAACATCTTTTGAAGAGCGCGCCTAGAGGGCAGCGCTCGGCGGCAATCAAGGGAGTCGGCGGAGGCAGCGGAGCAAGGAAAACGCCGCCCAATCCCAAGTGACGAGCTGGCCGGAGAGCCAGCAGCCGGGTTGCGAATCCGCAGCGCCGGGCGCCGCCAGCCCGGACAGCAGAGCGCTAGAGTTTTGGTTAATGTGTGTAGTAGAGCGAGGAGATACGTACTGTGATAAAGTGATTATTGGCCCGGCAAGTTATTTGGAATTCTGTATCGATTATCTGTTAGACCCTGCTAGTTTTTGTACATCTCCTGGACATTTGGTATTCGACTTTGGCTGTTGTGATTTGGTACATTCTTTTGGTTCTGGAAGTGTACCTGATGTACTTTCTGTGTTAATAAATCTGTGTTGGTTAAAACGTGTATTATTCCGAACATAACAGAAACTGCACGAAAACTGTACCGTGTATGCCGGGCTTAATGTATTAAGGTGAGAGTATTAAGGTAAGGCGTACCTGCACCTCGGAGAGCTTGAGCGCGGCGGCGATCTGCGAGCGCTCGGTGAGGCTGAGGTACTTCTTGGCGTGGAACTCGCGCTCCAGCTCCAGCAGCTGCTCGGAGGTGAAGGCGGTGCGTCGCCGCCGCGTCTTGCTGCCTCCGCCGCCCCCGCCCCCGCCGCCGCCGCCACCACCGCCGCCCCCCGAGCGCGACTGCGCGTGCGGCTGCTGCGCGTGCTGCGCCGCCGCCGCCCCCTGCGTGGGCGCCGGGGGGCTGGGCGCCCCGCACAGCTCGTCCTCGCTGACGCCCGGGCAGCCGTCGCTGCTGCCCCCTGCGAACACACGACGGACACTCGGTCACACGGCCGCCAAGGTCAGGGGTCGGGGACACGCCCCCACCAACACTTTCATGGACATCCAGTCGAAGAGTAGAAGGGAATATGTATGCCTGTGAATTAAGTCATCAAACGGATGGAAACACACAAGCCATAAATACCCAATTTCAAGTATCCCACGGTTTTTACTTTCTTGCGCTTTTAATTAAACTCTAAATACACTAAATTTTAATGGAACAATTATGCTTGTAAATAATGTTTCTTAAAATGTTTTTTGATTTTAATTTAATTTTTTACTGATAATGTAAACGGCGTATTAACTAATGTAAATATTGCAATCAGTATCAATGTCGCAGACACACGTCGCGAATACGGCCAGAACTTAAGATCCCTCTGAATGTTGTAAATGTAAGTATGGTCTATTCAGGCCAGTGGACGACTGTTTTTTGGCAGACTCTAAAGCAACTGATCGTCGCCGAAGACTGACACCGCTCTGTGAGATGTATTCTTCCGCCAGGAGATGGACTGGACCGCTACCTATTAATGCTTCGAAGTATCGATTCAATGTCTATAGTTGTGAGGTTAGGGATAGTTTTCAGGAGTGATTTACTTTGTTCCAATTATGTCTCTAAAAATAATACAATGTACTTGGAATTGAAATCATGTCGAAGGGTAGAAGGGAATATATATATATATATATATATATATATATATATATATATATATGCCTGTAAATTAAGTCATCAAACGGATGGAAACAGACAAGCCATAAATACCCAATTTCAAGGATCCCACGGTTTTTGCTTTCTTGTGCTTTTAATTAAACTCGCAATGCAACCAAATTTTAATAGAACAATTATGCATGTAAATAATGTCTTAGCCGACCTGGTTGGCCGAGGTGGCTAAGAGCGAGTATCGACTCAGCGCTTTTGTCCGAAGGGTCGCGGGTTCGAGTCCCGCCTTGGGCATGGCTGTTTGTCCCTTGACTTTGTATGTATGTGTTGTCGCGGAGGGCCTCGCGTTCTGCTGACCTCAGATCAGAGGAGCCCGCAAGTGTGTTGGTGTCTAGTGTATGGTCGAATATGCGTCCCATCGGGGCGTAAAGGGTAACCGGCTGTCGGCTGGATGAAAGCCCTAGATAAAAAAAAATAATGTCTTAAAAAGTTTTGAAGTGTAATTTTCTTGCATTTTGCAGCATAAATACATTGATAGTATGTGAACATTCTCAAGTTGGAGAAATAATAAGAATATTAGGCACTGAAACGACACAAGCACAAGTTATCCAACGGTTGTGAAACAAATATGAATCATTACTAAGTATTCATCATCGGCCTTGCCAATATTTTAGCATCAATGTGTGTCAAAACAATTCTAACATGAGTCAAGAGATAACACTAAAAAACAGCATGGTACAGAAACGATAGGATAATGAATAACATGGCTGGTGAGTTTGATATCTTCAAATAATTTGAGAAAAGGTGTTGCCAGGTATGCAGACACTGCAAGATTAGCTCTAATGATGATCACTGCGCGATCATAAAGATCTTTAGAATAACTAGTGGTGCTAAAACAGCACGTTCTTTCTCGCCCCCTTACTACCATACAAAATTACGCGAAAAGCACTCAAATCTTCGAAACATTGCGCATGACCTTATTTCAAAACCTATCTTTAAAGAACAGATTTAATTAACGGAGAAAATCGCAATCTTCATAATTGTAGTTTGTGGAAGGTGCCGAAAAAAATTGAAGTTTTGCAAGTTTCGAAAAATGAGAGTATTCAACGAAAATATGGCCTGTGCCATTCTCTTAAGCGTTGGTCACACTATCCAACAACAAAATTCAATGAAAATCGATGGATTAATTTTTTGAAAATTTCGAAAATGTCCCAGGTGCTTCATGTAAAGTATCCCCAAATTAAAATATCGGTTTCAAATTTAAGGAGCCTCGACATCGAGATCAATTGGGGAATATCAATTTTGGAGAAAATCCGCTGGACTGTTTAGCCACTAGCGGGGTTCACAGACGGACAGACAGACATTATGCTGTCATTCGATTTTTGGGTGTCAAGGATCGACAAAACATGGATTCTGACTAGATTACGTGTTAGAAGATTTTTTTTTCTAAATTTTGCAACTGAGTTTATCCTTTTTTTTGTTACCAACGTCCTGTAATAAGAGTTTTTGCTGCCGAAAATTCGCCGTTTTTCGCATATTATATAACTTTCTCTCTACACCGTAGCGAGAAAGTGAAACTATTGATCAATGACAACGGCTTTTCTCAAGAAACAAATGACAGAATAATGTAATAATCTGACACACTTATCAAAAATTGTTGTCCCTTCTCAAACGAGACGAGTTAGCAATCAGATTTATTGTAGACAGTGATCGACGCAGAAGGACAACATCACAAGAATGGTAGTGTGTAATGTATATTAAGATAATTCAGAATTGCTTATAGCATTATATATGTGACTACTTTTGGGCGTAAATTGCTTTGTAAGATTATTGTGAAAATATATTATTGAATTCAAGGGTAGATACAATATAATTTCATTTTTTTTAAAATATAAAGCGATGTATTTTTATCTTAAAACAATCCGTTACAAAATTAAAAACTTTAACAAAACTTCCGCGGATGCACTAGTAACTAAATTTCTTCTTTTGATACCCCGACCCCATCCCCACCGCGTAAGTTTCCGGGTCAGACAAGCCTATGCGATTAATATAGACTATAAGATTATATTAGATTATGTAATATTAGATTAGCCTATATTATATTAGCCTAAGATTATATAAGCCTATGCGATAAAATTATTTACGGACTCCTTGCTGAAGGAACCATGGTAGGCAGTTTATAACGCTATTGACACAAATGAAAAATATAATTTATTTTTCTCAAAGCTTTCATTTCACTTTAGCGCGTACTTTCCTATTAAAAAGAGAAAACTAAACATTTCACGAAAAAGTAATACTTGGATCACACAAGGAATTAGAACATGATGTAAAAACAAACGTACACTCTACTTTATTTCTAAACATCATAACGTATCACCCGGTTTCCATGTCTACTTTCGAGAATTAAAGAGAATTTTTAGAAAAATAATAGTTCAGGCAAAAATAATAAGGATATTTTGAACGCTAGAAACAAAACTAAAGCAATGTGGAATATCGTAAAAAATACGACATCATCACGACATTTCGTAGAGAATGTTGATTTAAAGGATAATGAAAGAGAAACAAGTAGTCCAGAAAAAGTTGCGAATATCATCAACTAATACTTTTCTAGAATTGCGGTTGATCTCACGAAGGGACTAAAACCACAAAATTCAACATCACATGCACCTCAAAAAAATTTCGGCACGATGTTTATTTCCGAAACTTCTTCCAACGAAATCCTCAGAATAGTCAGTAAACTAAAAAATAAATATTCATCTGGTTTAGATGAATTTCCGGATTGTTTATTAAAAACGTGTGCATCTGCCATTATACACCCATTAACTCACATTATCGATGGTTCCTTGTGCACAGGAATATTTCCAGATATTTTCAAAACAGCAAAAATTAAGCCGCTTTTTAAAAAGGGGAACAAAAATGGAATTCAAAATTACCGGCCAATTTCCCTTTTGTCAGTTTTCTCAAAAATATTAGAGAGGCTTTTCTATACACGAACGGAAACTTTTCTCAGGAAAAACGGAGCGTTTTCAGACTCACAACACGGTTTCAGAAAATCAAAATCTACGGAAACTGCTATTATTTTCTTTCCTTAAAGATGTTGCTTCATCAATGGACCAAAATGAAGAACCCATTGAGATATTTTTAGATCTTTCGAAAGCTTTTGACGTTATTAACCATAACATCTTGCTCTCAAAATTACCTTCTTATGGAATTCGTGGTATTGCCCTAGATTGTATAACCTCGTACCGTAAACATCGATCTCAAAGAGTAGAAATACCATACTGGCACGAAAGGACATTATTTACTCATCTTTCCAATTCTTTGCCTATTGAACATGGGGTCCCACAGGGTTCGATCTTAGGTCCTATTCTCCTTCTGTTGTACGTAAACGATATGCCCTCATCTATTAAAAATGGAAGAACAGTTCTGTTCGCCGATGACACGAATGTTCTTTGCAAAAAAGAAACAATAAATAGTACAATTTCAGAAGTTTCAAATTGGTTTTGTAAGAACTAATTAATAGTTAACGAAGGAAAAACTGTCTCAATGTAATTTTGCGTTTCAAATCGGCAATCGTATGCTCCATTGAAAATTTACAATATGCAATTAGCTGATATTAAGATAACAAAACTCCTAGGTCTCTCAATTCAATCAAACCTCAAATGGAATGTACATATAACAGAATTAAACACTAAATTAAGCTCTTTATGTTATGCATTCAGAATTCCTTCTAATTCTGTCAGCCTTCATGCAGCTCGTTGCGTGTATTTTGCAAATGTACATTCCCGCCTGAGATATGGCATAATATTCCGGGGAAGGTCATCCTTTAGTGCCCAGACATTTAGATTGCAAAAAAAAATTATCCGAATAATGAAAAAATGGCATCCACGTGATTCCTGTACTAACGATGGGAACTTATTTTCATGTAATATTGATATTTATAGTTACAATACTCGACGTAGTCATGTATGACGTAGTCATGACGACATGTTCATCAAGTGTCAGTATCAACAGCTCAGTACAAGAAATCCACATACAATACATGTACGCTACTTTGCAACGCATTGCCAGATGAAATTAAACAATTAAAATTGGTACACAAATTTAAGTTAAAAGTAAAATATTTTCTGCTGCAAAACTGTTTCTATACAATTAGAGACTATACTGATCGTCAAAAAGAAAAATAATGTTTACTTTAACAAAACAATGATATAGTACAATGAATTAGTTTACATTTACATTATATAATTTTTTAAAAAGACTTAAATGCCCCTAACAAGTAATGTACTTCAGCTTCCGGGTTAATGAACCCATCTCGATCGGGTTTTTGTCCAGTTTCCCTGATCCATTGAGCAAATGCTGAGATGGCCCCTTGATTTCCTTCTGGACGTAAATGTAGCTTCGCTATGCGCACGTTTTGTTGAGCTTTCCTTTTGCTTGTAGTGGTAGAAGAGCTTAGGGTGAGTTTCTATTTGTTAGCAACAGCGAAAAATCAAATCCGTTCGTTTACCGTTTCAAATAAGTTTTCTATAATTCGGCAACGAAAATATCTAGATTTTGAAATGTTAATCTCTCGCCTTTTTTAAATTTATTATTATTATTATTATTATTATTATTATTATTATTATTATTATTATTATTATTATTATTATTATTATTATTATTATTATTATTATTATTTGATCATTCGACTATTAATAGTGTAATAGTTAGGAAGGGATTCTGAAACTCAAGAAAGCGTGCGCTGATGATTTTCTGCCCCCATACGTCACATACATTTTTTGACTGTTTTTGACTAAATAAATAAATAATAAATAAATATTCATTCCTCTTCGATGTCAGTTTGCACCTGTACAAACAGTATTTATTTAACGCCAAAACATTTTAAAACTCTTTGACGTACTGTGGGAAAATCTGCAATGTGTGCATGATTTCTTGAGCCTTGGGATATATGTTATAACTTATATACATATTAAGTTAAATTATGAATACATGTAGCAACGAGCGTTTTTGGCAACAACTGATGTGAACATTTTCGCTTCCGCATAATAAAATCTAACTCTAAAATCTAACATAGACGGGTTAGTATCTAAACGACAAAGTATCCCGCTTACGCCATATAGACTAATCATATGTAAAGATAGTAATGTAATAAAATCACTAAAAAATGTAGCCGAACAGCAGGACAAGCGCAAACGTGAACAAACTGAGGTTTTCAGTGGAACATTAAGATTTTACATTAGACCTCCTCGTGCCTTTGTGTATGATTCATAAAAAAGTGGTTAGATAGCGCGAGATGCTGGATCTAGGTAATGAGCCATATTAAATGTAGGCAAACAACGGAACTTGTGTAAACAACATCCAATTGTCTTGTTTTTTCTCATGCGCCCGGCACGTTTGTCCCTGTTTGTAGGGCTTGTATCTTTTCATGGAATAATGTGCTTTTACAGTGCAAATTCAGTGAACTTGATATTTAATTAATTTCATTGGGTTATTGCTCATTCAAAAAATATTTTCAATTTTTATCAGAATATTTGTGGTTGTGCAAAGTTGACGGAACAAAAGAACACGTGCACAGTTTGTCTATGACACTCTGGTCACAGAAATTCATTTTGAGGTTCTTTTACCTGGTTATATAGCCTGGTTCATTTCACCCCCGATCCAGGTAGATACCAACGGGTCCGTAAGTAGATGAAAAAATTTCCCTTGGGTATTTTTCCTTCTGGATGCAGGACTAGTTTTGTCGTTGTACCTACCAAGAAATTTATGCTTTCTTTCTCTAAAGATTAGAGTGCAATTTGATGCATCATGTTACAGTACATTACATGTTCAGCCGAACGACCAGTGTTGGAAGCGAACTGCCAACTGATTCCTCCGAACTCTTCTGGTCACAAGGTATTCGACTGCAATACACATTTTCTTCGGATCATTACACATAAGTATCACACAGTGAAATTCAACTTCTTGCTGAGAACTATATTTCATACGAGGTAATTTTGGTATGACATGAGGAGTGTTAGAATATTATTTGAGTTTAGTTTTATTGTATTAGTTCATGTTTGGTAGAATCTATCAGAAACCTATTTCATCGATATCTCGTGTCATAATTTCGGGAATTGAATCGGAGGATTCTACTGCTTATCTTTCAAAACTTAACGAAAAATGTTTGTATATGTTCATGTTCAACAGTCCAGTGCCGACGAGTGATTCAAGATAATCTGATACCGTTCTGCCAAACTGGAAGCTTGGTCGTATTCGTGTTGAACATAGTGCAACTGTGCATGTGCTGTTGTGATTGTTTGAAATATTCGGTTGTAAACGGCCGTGTTCTCCTGAACACGATTTCAGCCGATCATGGACTACGTTGACAACATTTCTAGGGAAAAACGCATTTGCTCTTTCGGAAATTATTAGAAATCTCTTTAAAATATATAATGCTTAAGTGTTTGTCAGCAAAATGGCGCAGAAATTTTTTGATGAATACATTCCCCATTTTTATCGTTTAGTATTAATTTGCTTAATCATTCATGGTGTAAAATAGCAACACCGGTTTGAATTCCATAGTATGGTGAAAGGATAACGTCATTTTACTCAGATGCGGATTTTTACCTCTCCTCAGGCTGGTGAGGTATTCTATTATTCCGACTCTTTTGCGTAATAAGAGTAGAATTGATAAGTATCCTGACAAATATTGCCGCCGAGTAAATCAACTTTGTTCGTATACAAATAACGGAAAACGCACGTTTATACAGTTACGAAATTGGGGGACGAAAATGACAGCCTATGTCGAAACGGAGTGCTGAGCTGTTTGGTCGATTCGAATATTAACAGCAAAATGAACAGCAAAACAAATCGTACATCTGAGGTCGGAATTGATTTTGTGTAACGGTTCTCATTTGTGTCTGGTTCCTCATGCTCCAAAAATTGAGGAGCATTGGCCAGGGCATTCATGTTTGTTTTTATTTTTTATTTTATTTATTTTTTTACCAAACGCTACCAAACGCACCAGTTTTGAATTCGAAGTCTTACTCACTTTGGAAAATGAAAATCGCATATGTGACACTAGCTTCTGGATATTCCTAGCCAAGGTACTATATATGTCAGACTTCGCACGTTACCCCCAATAAAATCATACTGCAATAGATACTTCGCCGATTTGGTTGGTTTATTAGTAATTCTGGGTGCGTCAACTGCTAAAGTCATTAGTTCCGTAAGCTTAGTGTATGCTTTATCGCGGGAGGTGGAGATGGCCTCGATCTTCCCCCGCCGGATGGTGAGATTCGGCGCCGACCTACTGTCGGCTACAGGGGCTTTCCCCAACCAGTTATCTCCACCAGCGGAGGACCGCCCCAGCCGGAAGAAGCTCTATGCTCCCGACCGGTCTCCCGGCATTTGGTAGTGTAGTTCATATAAGTGTGTGTGTAAGTAAGGGGTAGGATAGGACAAGGAATGGGAAGGAAAGATCGCACGCAGTCCGTGGCTCGTTTGGTAGGGTACTGTCCCGACATTCGCCTAGTATTAATCGGAGAAACCACGGAAAACTACCGATCAGAGTAACCGGCCGCCGCCAGAATTCTTCTCCAGACAGCGATAGAACTCGATCTAGCTATCTAACCAGGGTCGAAAATCCTATCACCGTCAGGACTCGAACCTAGGACCTCCCGGTCTGAAGAACTGCAGCGGCACCAGCTGATGGCCTGAGCCACCTCTCCCGACTCTAGCCGATTTCTTTCAGTTGATTTAGAAAGTTCAAGGCGAAAGAGTGCTGGTCATGGGCGTGAACAAAAAAGTGTAAGTCTTCTGGGAGTAGAAATACGTAGGTTTACGAGACGTGCCACCCCGTTTGCGGATCATGATATTTGTATCATGTTCGCTTGACACCATGGGGCAAGCGGGCCATAGTTTCGTCATTCCTGGTAGAAGAGGTTCCAGGTATACTAATCCCATGTCTTAAACATTAATTTAAAAAGTAGAACATTATAAATATGCGTTATAGTTCACAAAAAAATTCTACTTAGTATCACAAAATGGATATAGTTCAACAGTAATAAGAGAAAAAAATCTTAACGCAAACCTAACATAAAATATTGATTAAAATGAAACACAAGCATCTCTTAGTGCTGCTTTCACGAGCTTAAATGCAACTACGAAATACATTCGAGGTGATTCTCTCAGAGAAGGAGTATTCTACCAGATTATGGATCCCCAGACGAAAGACGCATTTGTATTGAGAATGGGAGTCAGGAAACGCGGCACGACTTGCCATTTCGTTCCGCGTGACAGATACAGAGTGTCTGCCTTGTTCCTACTTATCATGCCACATGGGACTCTTCTTGCGAGGTAGATGCCGCACGAAGATGGAGAGGAACCTGTTGATAGTGACTGCTCCCTATCGTCAGCGCTGCGCGTATACAGACACGTGGGAAATCAATTCCTTTCTGCAGCGTGTGGAGATCGAAATGTTTGGAGTAGGATCGCATCCACGTCCTAGTCTGCAGTCCGTGGGTTCGGAAACCGTTATGGGCAACAATATTCCTGTATGTGCTGTTTTCATGACAGAAGGCCGAAATGTCCAGTGAGGATTGTAACGACCAATATCCTTTGAAAGGTGAACCAGAGTAAGTTAAAAAGACTCTCAATTTATTATAAATGTTTTTCGAATGTTTTTTTTTTTTCGATTGATCTGGTCTCGTTTTACTTTCTGGTTTCCATGGCCTTTATAATTGGTTATTGTTGTTTTAATTGCAAAAATATAATCGTGTATGTAATCGAAAGCAACATTTCAGGAGATATTTTTGTATCCAAATCAGAAAATGAAATACGTCAATAGATTCCTAGACATTCTATAGTCTATAATCAGTTTTCAGGCACTTTATTATTCCATTATTGTTCAAAAACCGGCAAAACACTTATGTCAATCTGCCCCGGCATGTGAGTGTGTGTGTATGTATGTGTGTGTGTGTGTGTTCAATAGTATATTTCGAAACCTGAGACTACATAATCCCAACGTACACTATGTTATTATCTGAATAATCGATGTTGTGATTATAATGTAATCAATAAATGACATTCATAATGCTGTTCGATGTCACAGCTTGTACATCTCCTGAATTAATTTAATACATGAGATATTCGTATAACAATTTTATCGTTTTATAGTACTTAACTTCATTAAATTGGACAACGTTTCTGGCTGATGTTAACGACAATCGTAGTAAATTGCGTCAAAATAACGTGTCTCCATTACCACTTACGGCAAAACGTTCTGCATACAAGGCACAACCACGTCTAGTCCTCCTAATACGGCGACAAGGCCACACACTTCTTGTTTTTATTACAGGCGGCGCCATGTAGGCATAACAATTGTGTGTTAAATGGGCGTGGACGTGATGAATCGACCTTCGACAATCGACTCAACGGATAAAATTTTAGCTTCCGAACTCGTTACGCCCTCCGGACGTCGATTACGATAATGAAGAAATCAATTTCAGTAAACAGTAAAAACCGACCAGAAACGTATGGTTGTTTCCTTGTAGGAGTTTTTTTTCTTCGGGAGATTGTGTTTTAATCGAGGTTGTGTTGAAGTGTCCGGTTTAGAATTAGATACAAAAACGAAACGCAGGGAAACATGAAAATTCTTTCTAGAAACTAATAATTTGTTACTTTTTCATCATTTAATTTATCATTTACTAATTCTATGTACCTGCCTACCAACACAAAATTGACAGCGCTTATTATCGTTCAGTTCAGAAAACTACTGGAACTAAGCCCCGAAAAAACATTCCAGGAGCGTATGGAATATTCGCTCTAATACACAGCGAATTGTTAAAGTATTTAACATTTCGAGTGATTAAATATAACAAAAATTTAATTTTTTCAAAAAAATTCTTTAATTAAATTTAATGTATTTAATTGAAATAAGGTACTTTATGCCAAACATTCTATTTTTATTTATTTTTATTTATAATAGTTAAAAACTGTGTGACATTATTAGGAAAAGTGCAATATGTCCATTTTTTCTTCAGCTCTTGGATGTATGTTCTAACAAGTGGAATAATAAATACATATTTATTGCAACAAGTATTTTTTGGTAAGAATTGATTGGAAAATTTTCGCTCCCATATAATAAAAATTATTTGCAAAGGCAAATTAGCTGCAGATGTAGGCTATTATCCCCAGTGCTTTAAGGGAAAATAATTATAATTTCTAAATGTGACTCCAAATGTGAAAGTAATTTAAAAATGTAACTTGGATTTCGAGTTTTTTTAAATTTAAGACTAATTTCTGCACAACATTCATTCAGTTCCGAAATGTATTTTCACATTAATTGGAAAATTAAAGCATGCATGATAATGAATAAAACAGATGCAGATAAATGTATGCCCATTTTACTGATCGACAGAAGTTAAATTATTCACTACGGAACTAACGCGTTCGTACGTATGATTTCCCAGCTACTCATAGAAGAAGCAATAACGTAAGCCCTGTAAATGTCATAATTGTCTATGTACTGAGTACCATAAAACAGATCACCTAAACAGCGTATAATTGAACTCGCTATAAACGAACTCGCTCTCTCGGGATCATTTGTTTAATCAAACGAACTCGGGATCATTTGTTTAATATGCAACCCGTACAACAAAACTTATTTGCTGACACGATCTTTACTAACATATTTATAACTGAAGTAACACCACATGAATAATCAAGGTCTATCGAGTCGGTCATCCACTATTTATGTGAGGAACATATGGAGGTGGTATGTGGCGAGCGCGTCGGCTCCTGTTAATAGATATTATCGATTTTAGAGAACTACGATGAACCGTGCTAAAGTAAATCTTGTTTTTACTCACGAAGCTGAGAGTACTCTGTTCCAAATCTATCCCTAAGGAGACCCCCCCTCGGGTCATTGGAGAATAGTCCAAAGTCCAAACCTTTTGAACAAGATCATCAGTTTGTCGGCAAGAGAAGTCTATTTGTTCACCAAGGGCATTAATACATGAGTATTGTAGTAATGCACGTTGACACCGGTTTTACCAAGATTTTCATTTTAATTTAAATTATGAGGAGCTTTCTGTGACTGAGCCAACATCATCAGATCTGGAAAATTGTGAAGTTAATTAATAATAATTTATCTACATTTTGTGAATTGAAATTCGCCTGATACTTTAAAAATTTCCTAAATATTTTATTTATTACTAATATTTTATTTTCTTACTAATTATTTATTACTATTATTTTATTGATTTCAACCATCATCTCTCATTTGTACCATGTAGCTCTCATTTATATCAAATCTGATAATGAAGGCTAAGTCAAAAGCTGCTCGTGATGTATATAATAGTACGTTATATGTTAGTAACAACGATATCAACTTGCATTATTTTTTCAATTCCACACATCATGAACAAATGGGGAAATTATTGTAATTATTGTTTACTCAGGTTTTCGTCGAATGTTGTTAGTGACGTTTTTGAGAAGCGTTTTGCCGCATTGGCTCCGAAGCGCGAGCGGTGGAACCCGGGCTGTGGGATGTCTGCTCGCCGACACATTACGCGTAATAGCGCGAGACGCCCGGGGCAATTTCCCGCTGCGGCGAGGCTCGAGGCGGCCGCGGCTCAATGGCCCATAAAGACAGGCGCCCCCAAACAAGAGGCCGCACGGTGGAGGAGAAGGTGGAGGTGGAGGAGAAGGTGGGGGTGCTTTCACTCCTGTCATATGTGAGAAACCCTTCACCCAAATTGCGTGCGCATTTTTCATTCAATGACTTCCTTTTATTATGCACTATTCTAACAAACATTTTGAAAGCGGTCAGGCGGCTAAATGGCCTGAGGCTCGCCTCCAATAAAGACATTTATTTATTTTATTTATTTAAGGCGCAGGTCAAGGCGACGGTGGAATGGAGGAGGATGTGTGGGTGGAGGTGGTGGGAATGGAGAAGTTGGGAATGGAGTTGAAGGTGAGGATGGAGGAGAAGATGGGGATGGAGGAAAAGGTGGAGGTAGAGAAGGTGTAGATGGAGGCAAAGGGGAGGATGGAGGAGTAGGTGGAGATGGAGAAGAAGGTGGAGGTGGAGAAGGTGGAGATGGAGGAGAATGTGGAAGTGGAGAAGGTGAATGAGGTGGAGGTGAAGGAGGTGTAGAAGAAGGTGTAAGTGGAGACGTAGGTGGAGTTCAAGGAGGTGGAGGTGGAGGTTGAGGATGAAGGTGGAGATGGAGTCGGAAGTGACGAAGGAGGTTGAGGTGGAGATGAAGGAAATGGTTGGTGAAGTTGGGGATGGAACTGAAAGTGGAGGATGATTTCGAGGTGGGGATGGCAGCGGTGGAAGGGACAGAGATGGAAATGGAGGGAGAGGAAATTGAGGTTGATACGGGATCGGTGGAGGAGGCTCAGAGGTATTCAGAAATGGATGTGTAAGTGAAGGTGGAGATGGTGATGAAGGTGGAGGTGGCAGTGAAGATGAATATGTAGGTGGAATGCAATGTGAGGGAAGAGAGGAGGAGGAGGAAGAGGTACAGATGGACCCTGTCTGAAGTGGTGTGGGAGGGGGAGTTGCCGCGGGAGATGGAAGTGAAAACTTGATTGGAAGTGGAGGTTGAATTAATGGGTGAAGAGGGACGCGTTATGGAACACCGTGATTTCCCTTTTACGGTTGTTGCGATGGCAGAGGATGCTTCGGCTGTTGTTCACACCCAAATTTCAGGGACCCATGATGTAGTTATTAATGTTGTTCATTGTGAGAATCATTAAACGGTCGTTTTTTAAGTAGTAGAAATTTCCTGTATTCACTCTACAGTAAGATAAACTCTCGTACAATGGGCAATGCATGTACCATATTTTCTTTTATTAATCTCTGGAATGTAATTATACGTATGCATGGAACAGAAAAGGACAGAGAAACTTTTGGCGCTTTGAGAGATCTACATAAGCGCGAGAATCACATCATTTTACTTCTCTCATTTCTTTACCTCCATCTCCATTTTCCCCTCCACCCCCCATCTCCACCACCTCCACCTCCACGCCTCTGCGTCATTTTACTTTTTCTCTTGAACTTCATTATCATTGATAATAGTGACGTATAAAGTAACTGATCACCATTATGTTAAAAAATGAAGTGTATTTATTTATTTATTTATTTATTTATTTATTTACGTCAAAAAACAGTTAAAAACTGCGTATGACGGGCTATGGGGAAAAGTGAATTGTGTGCACATTTTCAAAATTCTGTGATCCCTACACTAAATCATATACTACTTAAGTTTTGAATTTTGAAAGGGAGAAAAAAAAACCAAAAAACTCCCATGTAATAAAATCATTTTCAAGGATAAATAAGCAATAAATTTTGAATTTTGAAAGGGAGAAAAAACAAAAAAACTCCCATGTAATAAAATCTATTTTCAAGGATAAATAAGCAATAAATTTTGAATTTTGAAAGGGAGAAAAAAACAAAAAAAAAAACTCCCATGTAATAAAATCTATTTTCAAAGATAAATAAGCAATAAATTTTGGCTCTTATTACTTCCTGCCGCGACAACATGGAAACGATAATTTGAATAATTGTATTTCCCACTGAATTCTAGAAGACGTGCACAGAAAATGAAGTTACATTTATGTCCAGAAGCTAAAACAAGGGGCCATCTCAGCATTTGCTCAATGGATCAGGGAAACTGGACGAAAACCTTGATCGGAGATGGGGGTCATTGACCCGGAAGCTGTGTTACAATAGCGTTACAGGTTGTTTATACTCATTTATACAGTCCAAATGGTAAATAATACATTAAATATCACCGTTAAAAATAATGTTACTTTTCAGATGCTCATATAGTTCTAATTGTATAGAAACAGTTATGCAGCAGAAACGATTTCACTTGGGATTTAAACTTTCTATTGAATTTAATCGTTTAATGTCATCTGGCAAAGTGTTGTAAAATAATGTACATGTGTTATATGTGCATTTTTTGTAATGAGCTGTTGATACTGTCACCTGATGAATATGATTTCTACGTCGAGTGTTATAGTAATAGACTTCGGCATTTTCTGAAAATATATTCCTGCCCTTAAGCAAGTCATTTTTTACAAAAACCACTGATTCGTAAATAAAAAGACACGGTAATGGTAGAATTCCTAGATTAATGAAGAGAGGCTTACATGAATCACGTGGGTGGATTTGGTTATTATTCGTACAATTCGTTTTTGTAATCTAAAAGTCTGGGAGCTATAAGATGTATTTCCCCAGAATATTATGCCATATCTCAGGCAGGAATGAACATTCGCGAAATATACACAACGAGCAGTATGAAGGCTGACTGAATTTAAAAGAATTCTGAACGCATAGCATTATGAACTTAATTTTGTGTTTAATTCATTTAAATGGACGTTCCATTTAAATGAATTAATTTAATTAATTTAATTAATTGAATTAATTTAAATGAATTAATTCCATTTTTAAATGAATTAATTTAGTGTAGAGATGTCTCCTTCTGTCGTATGTTCATAATTTCCGTGGAGAATTTTAATTACAGTTTCTGTGTATGAATGATATTTTTACATAGCAGAAAATGAGTTTGTATTTCTGGATTCAAAAGACATTCCCTCAATTGAGCGTAGTGCCGCTTCGTTAGTCATCAACCATACGGAGCATTTTGTTACTGCATGTAAATGTACTATATCATATTTGTCTACGTGTCGGAATGCTTAGAGGCACGATTGAAATGAGCAGTTATTGTTGATACACAAAGAAAGCGATTTGTGCAGTACTCTACGTCAGGATTCCAACTAAACTTTTGGCGAATATATATAGGAACGGAAAGAAATATATATATATATTCTATATATATATTAGAAACTTTAATGAATCTCGTATGGTATGCAGAAAAAACATATATTTGTCTACCTGGTAAATATCATCATTGATAATAAAATATTTTCGTGAGACTGGAATTGATAACCGTTGAGACCCATCCAGTTTTTCATTTGGATGTATTTGTGAGAGCATGTTTCTTACAATTGCATTACCATACTAAAACGTATGATAACAATCATGAAGGAGGGGACATACATCCCTTGTAAGAAAATAATTCTTCTGACGACCTAGGGATATTATTCTACTGCAGGGGAAGTTTCCATTCCCAACCCCTCGTTAATTCTGATGCTGCCCCATGTAGTAACGCAGCGGCAAGTTCCCGCGAGCTGTCAGTAATAAAATACATATCACAAAACAAATGTATAGGGCTTGTTCGGCGGTGAATGTTTGAAGACTATCCAAAGAAGCCAAGCAAAGAGAATAGAGGTTGCGTTTGAATTTCTACTTTTTCATATACAATTTTTCATATGCATTACTGACTGTGGAAACAAATATAAACTTTAATTTAGTACAATATTCATATAGCGTATTGTTTTTTTACATTTCATACATTCTGAATTGTAGTCTAGATAACCGTTGTAGATTCACGACCACGAAGTAGAAATGGGAAATGTCTAGATTGTTTTTCACCTCATCACAAACAATATTGGAATGGACCGTCAGCTTAATTGCAGCAGTTACAGTAGTAGTATAATAAGTTGAAAAAAAATTCACGTGTTTTGAATTACTTTTTTAGACGACGGGGCCACTTCTCAACATTTAACTTCAGGTGGAGAGATGGAGTCAAATGCAATTTGTGTTCTCTAATAATTCTGAATTGAATCTGAGTGTGAATGGCAAAATACGTTCACGTTCCCCCCACTGTAAAAGTTTAGCAGTAAATGTGATTGCGAGACACAATCACATGATCTATTTTGTAAACGAGATATCATACACGGGATTTGCGTTCTTAGAACTGCCTTAATATTTATACAAAGTAGGACACCATGAAATTGAGAAAAATTACCTCACAATTAAGCTTGCGACTGGTATTCCGTTCGAGTGTTCCGTATATCTACGAAAAAGCAAGTTTACGCCCATACCTTAATTATCATTAAATATTCAGTAAATTTTTATGTATTTCAGAAATTCATGAAAATGAATAAATAAAAAAAATAATGAGAAATTCCGAGTTGAGGCGTCGTCGGCTATCTTAGAAGCAATGAACAGACTATTTCGTCCGATATTAGGATAACTTTTATTTTACATTTATTTCACTTCTCTAAACATTAAAAACTTATTTATATATTTATTTATTATTTTTACCGCTTGGTAAAAACATTGACATAGGTAACATGTACAGTACCAGCAGGTGTCTTGTTCGCGAGAGGATTGTGGGTTTGGATGATCACAAATACGACCACACAAAACCTAACGGCGATGAAAACAAATACGATGAGAGCCCATAGATAACCAAACATATCGCCGCTCTATAGCATTCCTCCGGAGCGGCCAGGCGTTCCATAGAAACCACGGAGCAGCACATGCCCCAGGAATGCGAGCCCTCCGATCCAAAGAACGTGCACCTCGCACTGACCGCGAAGCTATTAAGCGCGCTTATTTAATTCCTCTTGATTTTATTGGGGCGTTTATGCGACTCCGAGTTTCGCAATTCTGTAACCACCTGTCGTACAATTAATCCGCGGCAATTCGCGCCGTCGCCACCGTCAGCTTTTTTGACGCGCGCGCGAGGTGCAGTGACGGCGCCGCGGGCCGTTTGCGTGAAACCGCGCGGGAGGAGTGGCAACAGACGGCGCGAGGGGCAGGGGGTATGAGGGACCAGTGGTGGAGACAGGAGCTGCGACGTGGACGGGTCGGAGACAGAGGTCACGGGTATGGGTCGCGGGGAAAGAGAGGTTGATTGATTGATTGTTAGTGATTTCGGGCGCATCAACTACTAGGGTCATTAGTCCCGTCAGTGTAGTGCTTGTTTTTGCTCGGGAGGTGGCGGTGGTCTTCCCTGCTGGATGGTCAGATCCGACGCCGATCTACCGTCGGCTAACGGGATTTACCCCAACCAGGTATCTTCCACCAGTGACGCACCACCCCAGCCGGGACAAGTTCTTCGAACCCCGACCTCCGACCCCAACGAATCCCCGACCGGTATCCGGCATGTGTGGTAATGTAGTGCATATTAGTGGAAATGTGTTTCTAAGGGGTGAGAATAGGACAAGGAAGAGGAAGGAAAAATCGCGCGTGGTCCGTGGCCCGTTTGTTAGGGCTACTGCTCCGGCATTCGCCTGCTGTTGATCGAAGTAACCACGGAAAACTACCGATCATAGTAACCAGCCACTAGAATTCTCCTCCAGACAGCGACTGATTTCGACCTAGCTGAAAAGCTAATGTCGAAAATCCTGCCGCCGTCGGGAATCGAACTTTGAACCTCCTGGTCAGAGGCGCTGCAGTGGCATCAGTTGATGCACTGAGCCACCGCTCCCGGTAGAAAGAGAGGTCGAGGACGAGAATCGCGGAAGGAGATATCGGAGAGGAGGTGGCGTAGAAGAGAGGGTGGAGACGGGGCATGCGGAAAGATTGCGGGTGTGGGCCCGCGGAAGGGAGATGGAGGGGAGTCGTAAAAGGGGGCGACGTGAAGACCGAGTGGAGTCAGCGCCGGCGCTAAGATGATGGCAAGGCGGGGGCGGAGGCGAGATTAATATGGTAGCGAGGGGGAAGCGGGGTAATACGGAGAGGAGGGCGGGAAGGAAATAGCGTGTTGGAAATGGGGTGGACACGGAGGTGGAATGAAGACACGATGGAGACGGAGGTGGAATGAAGACGCGACGAGGAAGAGACGGGGGCCGTGAAGAACAGAGGGCGGGGACGGAACTCGCGGAAGAAAAAACGAGTCAGAAATGTTGGAAGTGGTTTGGGAACGGAGAACACTCGGAGAAGGAGGCGGCGGGAATTGCATTGCGGAGGGGCGAAGTCGGGGCTTCGCAGAGGACGAGGCGGTGACGGTGACAGTGCGGAAGAGGGGACGGGACGAGTGCAACTCGGAGGACGGGGCGCGGCCGCCGCCAGATGGACGAGACCCGGTGGAGGCGTCGCGAGGAAGGCCGCTGCGGGCGGAGGGGACGAGCAGAGGGCCCGCGAGGAAGCACAATGGGCGGAGGGACCAGCGGGACGCTGGGAGGAAGGGGCGTGGGCGGCAGCCGCGGAGAATCGAAGGGGCCGTCTGGGGGCGGGAGAGCCTGTGGGAGAGCGGAGCGGGGCAAGAGGGGGCGTGGCGGGGACGGGGGGCTCCCATTAACCGCTGCGGTTTCGGAAAAGCGCTGTGCGGGAGCTGTTGAAGGCTTCCGTGCGCGCTTGCGGCTGCGGTCGGCGGGCGGTTTCGGCGGCGCGGCCATTGGCAATTTGTCCGGAAGGCTACCGCGAAGGCGCGTGCGGGCTGTGGCCGCCGCCGCCGCTCCCACGGCTCCCATGAGACGCGCCGCCGCCGCCGCCGCCGCCGCCAGTGCCGCTGCTGCTGCAAGTGCCGGTCGGGCCGCGCCTACAGGGCGCCCCGCAACGCGCCCGCCCTCAGGGTGCATCGCTCGTCAGCCGTCGGCGCAGCGAGCCACAGGTCACACAGCGAAGGGTGGGTGGTGTTTAGAGCGAGTGGAGAGGCGATTAGACAGATTGGCCTTTCACTGTGTTGTTGGTGATCAAATTCACTTTTCTTCTCAAGAGCTCCTCGTCCAAAGATTTAGCTTCCAAGTTTTCCTAAATAAGACTTTTATATGAGACTTCTAAGATGTTTAAATGAATATGGTAATAAAACATGATTGAAAGATGAATGCGAAATTTGCCTTTATCGTTGAATAAATGATGTGAATTCGTTTAATAAAATGAATGGTATTGATGGGAATACATTTAATAGAACAAATAATTTTTAAACTTGTTAACATATCACAAAAAGAAATATCAAATGAGCAAATTTTAATAAACTAGCGCACCCGTGCGAAACCTCTCGCAAGCTAAACACCACACTCTTCCCTACGCTTCCACTTCTCTGATCCTTACACTAAGCCATATACTACTTGAATTTTGAATACCGAAAAGAAAAAAAGAAAGAAAGAAAGAAAGAAAGAAAAAGAGAAAAAATCTCCCATGTAATAAAATCTATTTTCAAGGATAAATTAGCAATAAAAGTTCGTCTCTTTTACATCATGTCCGTCAAGGCATAATACTTCCTGCCGCGACAACATGGAAACGATAATTTGAATAACTATATTTCCCACTGAATTCTAGAAGACATGCACAGATAATGAAGTTACATTTATGTCCAGAAGCAAAACAAGGGGTCATCTCAGCATTTGCTCAATGGATCCGGGAAACTGAACGAAAAAACCTGAACGAGATGGGGGTCATTGACCCGGAGGCTGCGGTACAATTCTTGTGACAGGTGTTTTAGATTTATACAGTCCAAATGGTAAATAATGCATTAAATATCACTGTTAAAATTAATGCTACTTTTCTTGTGATGCTCAGTATAGTTGTAAAGAAACATTTATGCATCAGAAACGATTTCACGTGGGATTTAAATTTTCTATCGAATTTAATCGTGTAAAGTCATCTGACAATGTATTTTAAAATAATGTACATGTGTTGTATGTAAATTTTTTGTAATGAGCTGTTGATACTGTCACCTGATGAATATGATTTCTACGTCGAGTGATATAGTAATAGACATCGGCGTTTTCTGAAAATGTATTTCCGCCCTTAAGCAAGATATTTTTGACAAAACCAATGATTCGTAAATCAACAGACAAGGTAATGGTAAAATTCCTAGATTAATAAAGAGAGACCTACAAGAATCACGTGGGTGGGATTTGTTTATTATTCGTACAATTCGTTTTTGTAATCTAAAAGTCTGGGAGCTATAAGATGTATTTCCCCAGAATATAATGCCATATTTCAGGCGGGAATGAACATTCGCGAAATATACACAACGAGCAGTATGTAGGCTGACTGAATTTGAAAGAATTCTGAACCTGTATCATAATTAACTTAATTTTGTGTTCAATTCATTTAAATGGACGTTCCATTTAAGGTTTGACTGAATTGAGAAATTTGCTGAAATAATTTCTTTTCTAGTTTCATACTAAAATATTAACTATATAAATTTTTTAAAAAACGTAAATAAATTGAAAAGTTGTTCCGTATAAATTGTTACAACAAATAGAAATATTTTTTATCACGAGTATATTGATTGAATCATTTACATTAAGAAGAAAATATTTAAAATTGATCTATAGAATATTCTTGAATCCAATTACATTAGCGCAATTGGCTCTACCCCATGCGTCGTCCACTACGGCATGTGCACAGCTTGCCAGAAAAATTCTCGAATATACGACATTCCTACACTAAAGAATTATCCCCATTCTGATTATTAGGTGCAATTTTGACTTTTTTATTATTTATTTGTCAAGATGTGGTTTAGTGTGACTTGTGTACATGAACAATACATTCTTCTGTTTATAACTGACCATTATTTAAATCATACATTTATTTATTTCAATTAAGCCTGAACAAATAATTTCCGAAACGTTAGGCTATATATTACGTAATAAATATTAATATGAAAAATGTTTTGTTTTTAAAAATCAAAGACCAAAAATATTATAGTAAATTCTGATTTTCGTTATCATAAATTTTAATATATACAAAAATAAAATTAATAGAAATTATTTAATTGTGATATAATTTATTTTTACCTCTTCAAAATGGGGGAGGGGTCGCAAGGCTTAGGTTGTTTAGGGGTGGCCAAGCACGTTTAAAACTGACAGGGGAAGAAGGGATATTTAAAGTATTCCCCATTTGCGTTACGTGATTTACGGAAGTCTCCTTATTAAATTTTTATAATAAAAACCAAAGAATTATATTGTTTAATAATAATCTTTTCATAAAAACATTCTGTATAATAATTTATTACTTGTGAAACTATTCTCTTTACTCATTGCATTTGAGTACTTGCAACGAAACTTTCCTGTCATGTTCCTAGGGCAGCAAATGCCCATCGGAATTTGAAAATCTTTTACATTTGACGAATAAAATCCTCATCTCAGAAATTTTCAGAGTACATACGACAGATGAAACCTAAAAGTCTGATTTCACTTTCTTCCGGGACCTTTCAATCAGAAGCATCCAAAAAATTTTCTCCCTGTCTATAAAATTTACCGAAAAAAATGTTCCAAATCGTTTTCCAAATTTATCCAAATCAAATTTTGCTAAAATAATCGTTGCTACCTTTACTTATTATTCAAATAAAGAGAAAGTGGGGTGGAGGAATTCTGGAGACCAAGAAAACATTTACAGAAGCATAGATTGTACTTTTTTCCGCACGTCACACAGTTTTAACTGATTCTTGATATTAAAGAAGTAAAAACTTGTGGAGCTATAAGGGCATACTTTATCGCATTATTCCTACATTTACCATTTTCGAACATTCTGAGAATTCAACTAAAATGAGATCTGCGCCATTCTTCTAAGCGTCGCTTTTTTATTCCGTGGAAAAAAGTAAAGAAAGAATTAGGAGCGGATTTTGAATTTTTTTTATAAATTGCACTAACTTGAATTAGAAATTAGGCGACAGCTACTACTATTGTTTTTCAAAACATAGCACATGACCTATGTTAATGAGCAGATTTTTTAGAAACGATTTTGGTTAAGACAAATAATCTTTAACTTCAATTTTGTAGTTTTGAAATGTTAACTTTTTTGCAATTTTTGAAAATACAGTTTCCCGAAAATCAGATAATCATCACTTTTCATATCGATATTTGACACATACTATGAGAAAATTTAAAGAAAAAAATTGGAGTCGTTTTTGAGAAAACATTAGAAATTGCGTTATTTCACACAAAATTACGCGAAAACCACTCGTATTTTCGAAAACTTTTATACGACCTTCTTTCAAGATTTATCTAACAAGAGATTCCATCCCGGAAAAAATCTTCATCTCCCATATTTTAGTTCTAAAAAAACGCCGAACATTTTTTGTTGAAGTTTTGCAATTTTCAAAAAATCAGGGATGTCAACTGAAAAGAGACCTTCACCTGCTGACTTCTCTTAAGCGTCCTTTACGATATTCGAAAATAGTGTTTAATCAAAAATGTTGAAACCAATTTGAGAACATTTTGAAATTTTTTTAAAAGCTTAATTTAAAGTAACCCAAAATCAAAATATGCGTTTCAAACTGAGAGATCCTCGAGTTCCTTTAAATTGATGGAGGAAAATCAATTTTGGAGCAAATCATTTGAACGGTGTCGGCACTAGCTCTGACCACATACGGACAGATGGTCAAACGATTTTTCGTTATCAAGGAACAAAAAAATGGTTTCTGACTACATGTGTTAGAGGAAATAATAATATACATGAGGAGCACGATTTATACACGTTTTAGTTACCACGTCCGGGCTATAAGAAATTGTCTGTTGAAAATTTGCCGTTTTTCGACGATCGATTCCTTCTCTTCTTACGAAGCAGTAGCGAGATACTAATAAACAGCGCGTTGCCATAGTCACAGCTCTCTTTGGTTATTAAGCCTGATTTGGATGTTCAATTTGATCTAGAGGTCTGATTTGTTTGCTCTATTTATTTCGACTCGAAGTCGTGCTCTCTCAGCCCTTTTTATCCGGCTCTTTGCAAGACATTTATTTATGATATGAAATTGACATAAACGATTTGATACGAAAATAACGTTATAATTATTTTCAAATGAGTGTAAATAGTATTTAGTTAGTTGATGTGAATGTAATTTAACATTCACCTTCAAGTACACTATGCGGAATAAATGAACAAACACGAACTGGATTTTTTTGCAAAAAAGTCAGTTTTACAATATTACTTAAAGTAATTAATACATTCATGGTATTATGGTGTTTTTCCTAATTAAAATCTCTTGAATGAATTAATATATTCCTAAAGTGAGCAAAGTGTCACCACCCTTTTCAACGTTTAAAAAGTAAATGGTACAATAAAAAGCAAGTGGCTTACCTAACTACTTCAGATCAACAAGCTACTCTATCATTTTAATAATCATGATTTAACTCCAGTACACGTGGAGGCATTTTGATTTATTGACAATCTTCAGGAATGACAATCTGTTCCGCCGATAATTTGAGGCCACTGATATCTTCTTCAAGATTGATAATTTGGTGTTATCAGCTAGAAGTGATTGCAATATTTTAACCGTGATTGTAATCTTTCGTAATAACCGTGATTGTAATCTAACGTTGTGTAATGTTCGCAGTGGTTCTCTGGGAGTTGTGAAGAGGAGATAAGTTTTGGAAAAAATGAATCAAAGAATCCTCTACAAAGTACACATAAATAAGATACAATAGTCAAAGGAACTATAATTCCTCAGGATATTTTAATTTCTCCCGGCAAATGAGAACAGTGAGTATGGTCAAGAAATGTTATTATGAGGGGATGTTAAGAAACTTATTTAGTCGTTTCTTGAAGATACACAAAGAATCGTGCAAAAGTACTGGTAAATTAGATATTTGTCAAAATGTAAAAGTTACTTGTTGTTCGATGGAAATGTTTACACATAACGATTTGCAAAAGCAAAATGCTTATGTTTCCGTGAAACATTTCCCTCTTTAATCGGTATGATAATATATTTTTGAGACGTATTGATGTTGTTCAGGTCATTATTTATGAGAAATACATGTTACATACATGAAACATATGTTTATTAGCTTGATGTGGAAGAATTGTGAAATATACTCTTCCCATTTATGCATACAAGAAACTAATAATTCTTATATTATAATATGTAGAAAAATATTGGAAATGACTGACTAACGACGGATTATTTGAAGAAATATGCTGAAAACCGTGAAATTGCTAAGATTACTTCAATGCGCAATGAATGTTAGTGTATTTATGCAATTTTGAATTAACGTCTGAATTACCGTCTCGATTGCACTAATGTTCTCTGGTAGAGGTTCTAAAAGAAGATTGTCTCACTTAACGAGAGATATAGTTTTCGCGATCATGTGTATTACGTGAGCACCTAGTGGATGTTCTGCACCTCGCCTATTGAAATATGAGAAAGACTTCCGAACTGAAATATGACAACGAAGGACAGCTGAGAAGGGTGTAGACACCATAAAAGATGTAAATTACCATATGCCTTTTCAATAGTGATGTCTGTGAATAAAACAGTTGTATTTGCAAGGCGTAACATGCCATCCTACTCCTAAAAGCTGTACTTTCCTGTAGAGGACCTCATCTGAAAGACGTGTGCAACACATTTCAATTAACATGTTAATAGGTCACATGCGGAAAAGGGGGAATTAGTACATTCACACATTTAGATTGTAACCTTTTATTTACTAATCAGATGTCTAGAGCGCTCTCTTGACCTCCCATCTCACAAAGGACTAACCACTTCTTGTAAAACACAGTCATTATCGACACACTTTGGCCTGTAGTCTCTACCTGAGCGCTTGCCGACTCAGAAAAACCTTTAGCTTTCGCTCTCAACCCGCAGTATCCGCAGAGAGTGCCAGACTTGCGAGGTAGGGTGTGCGCGTACGTGATAGGTCGTGCGGCCACGGAAAAGGCGTGGCGCTGCGGTCGCGCTAGCACGGACGCGCTCTGGCGCGCGCGCCACGAACCACGCGCCGCCCGCTACTAGCGCGTTCGCAGGCCCAGCAGAGGCTGCCTCCAATTCTGGGCGAATTTCCTCTTTCTTATCTCCGCTTAGACCAGCCATTAGCGAAAAAAATATGGGATGCAACCATATGGAGGTGAATTTTCATCCATTTCTATACATTTAATAGGATTCACTTTTACATTGCAAGTATGGACAGATACCAATCCTGAGAGAGATGTATGATTAGTTTCCCTTTTCTTCAAGTTTTTATCTTATTTTTTTTCTCATTTTCTTTCATCATTGATAATGCCCTTTTCAGATTGTTGATTGAGAGAAAAAGAGATAGGGTAGAGATAGAATTCAGAAATAATTCGTTGATATCTCACTGTGCTTCATGCACTTTTAAATTTGAAAGAAAAATTGCGAAATTCGGATTGCAACTGATGAAGACAGTTATAAATAATTATATTTTACTTCAATCTGTTTTTAACGTCCGCAATAATTTAAAAACTCTTATGACTGATGGGCGAGGACTACACTCCGCGGAATTTTCTTTAGCTCCGTAATCCTTGCCGTTCCATATTAAGCTATAAGTTGAATTAAGAATAAAGGTAGCAACTAATATTATTGGAAAATTTTGTAAACAAGAAATAATATTTCCCGCGTAATAGGATCTATAATGAATCGGCCAGTGAGGCACCGATTTTGCCTCTTATCGTGAAGGAATCGACTTACTACCACGCGAAGATAGAGAACGATTATTTGATGGTGCTGCTGACGAAATAACTAAATTCCCTAGCAGCATCCTGCAGAGCTAACAAAATGTGCACAGTTAGTGAATCTACATTATGTACAAAAGCAATATGAGGTTTTTTTCAGCATTTGCTCAATGGATGAAAGGAAACTAGATGAAAACCCTGTTCGAGATGGGGAATTTGACCCAAAGAATAATAAAGAGAGAAAAGCTAGTGAATGATTGTTTTACACCACAGAATACGCGTTTAGCACTTTTATTGTCTGTAACAAAAAAATTTTGGCTTCAGTTCAGGGGTCTGTCTTGTTGGAAAATCTAAAAATCAACCCGTAATATAGATCATTCGTTTTACCCGATTCCTCTTTGATTTCACTGACACTTCTAAAGTCACACAATTTTAATTGATAGGTCTACGATTATTTTTGAAGATACCAGATAAGTAGATGCAGAGAGTAAAAGGTATTCAAAACCTCGTACTTTAGCGAGCGATGCTACTTTATGCGATGTCATTTTCGCCATCGATACAGTTTTGGGAACATTTAGCGAGAATAGTGGATATGGTTATTCCGCCGGTAAATCACAAGCAATGTATATTGATAACCGAAAACATTGTTAGCTACTAAATGTTGTTGCATAATGTCTCAAGTCGTAGGCTTCCGCGGCCAGAGTCATGAGAATGATCTTGGCTGTCTAGGTCAGACCAGCCCTGAGGAAGATCACGAAAAGATAGTCGAAACGTCGGCAACACAGCCTTCGACGCGGCGTCATGACGCCGGGTGACGCGTCACCCGGACAGCCAAGATCATTCACATTTGCATAATATCTCGTTTGTCCGCTTGTTTGACTCTCAGTTTAAATTTGCAATTGAGTTCCCTCACAGGAAGATTTAATTTGTAATTAGCGGCTCAATCACAACATGAATATGAAAAAGAAAGTCTCAAATCCGCTCAATGCCCCCCCCCCCGGGACTTGCAAATCGAATGTGGATAAAAGATGGATCACCATAACTTTTTTCGCGATGGTCGTAGTCCCACACTCAGACCTCACACGCCGCCTTCCGATATTGCCTTGCAAGAGAAAGTTCGATGAACAAACATACACACACAACACGTCAGGTATGGTTTCAGTAAGTGCACACAGAAAAAAATTCTGTTACAACTACAATTTTTCGTGTCATCGATTCTCATATTTACTAGGTTTTAATAAATAATTATTAAGGATTATAATTATGAAGGATTATTAAAAACATTTAAATTATATCAAAGCTGGTTTATTTTGGCAAATTTTGAGGATTTTCTCATCTATTCCATACGTCAATGGGTGCAATCCAGACGTCAATCATATGAATGACAGTATGAGGACAGCATACACACACAAAAACAAACACATATACTTCTACATATACACAAACATACTTCTCCTGCGCACGTCACATAAAGATTTTACTGTTTTGATGATAAATAAAGAACTAAACAGAATGAAGGATGCATAGCACGCACTACTGACCAGAAAGGTTAGTATTGGGTCAACATTTTCGCCTGTGCACGACATTAACTCAAGAATCGACAAGTATAGCTGTATACTTGTACTTGTATAGCTGTATCCAACAATTTGAGTTAACATATGGTTCTTGGGATTCATTATCGGTGGTATCACAAATGTAGGTATCACACGCTTAATAACTGATGAGGCAATGATGCTCGTTGATGAGGCGTATGAGGCAATCGTTTCTAAAAGGCTTCAAAGGTGTTCTGTTATTAATAACAATTATAAAATGTTATGAAATAAGAGTTGTAAATAAAATTCATTTCAATGTTTACTGAACTTTAGTAAATGTAGAATTATTAAGACAGATTTGTTACCGAAAATCTTGAGTATATGATACCGAAAGTGTTGATTGACAGATTTGGTACCGAAAAGCTTGAGGGTTTCCCTATCTGTATCACGATACAGGGAACTGAAATGATCAGCGTTGAAATTGCAGTAAGGAAACAACGCACACCCTGGGGATGTGAAGACGGATTCACAAATATATTGTATAAAGAAAAATCTTCAGTTTTACTAATGCAAATCAGGGCTTGCATTTTAGGACTAATTTATTTCAGATCGATCGGAGAATACCGACTTTTTGAAAACTTCTTGGGTATGACTTAGGCGCTAGTGTTCTTTGCACGGTGAAGTTGTTGCCGCATATCATTATTTATTTTATCTTTGTACACTTATACCAAAATATCATGAAAGGATCATGGTATAACCGGGAGATTTTACCTTCTAAGGCAAAGGAAAAATCATTAAAATTGGGGTTCATTCGCGAAAATTATTGCTGAACAAACATACATTTATACAAACATACATACGTTTTAACCACGACGAATTGTGTATCATTCTTTCGAAGTCGTTTATTAATGGGAACTAACTTAGGGTTAGCTCTTCTCCAACAACAAAATTATATTTTAGACATGTGCTAAGCTCTTATATGCGAAGAGCCGCCCACGCAAGAAAGGATGAATTTGTATTCATCAAGAATATATCACTGGTTCACAATAACCAAACTATTTTCACCATGCCTAGTTCTCCATATGTAGACAATTTCTAATTTATGCAAAATTGTGAGCAAAACCTATAACCAATTACTTCATCCATTTAATCGAATTAAAACTGCATGATACGGAGGCTTTACCATTTCAAATCTCTTTCATTTCCTCATCCCCTTCACGACGCACCAGGAAAGTTGCTATACCGCTAAATCGTGATATTCAGAATGCCCCTTTCTCTGGGAGGCGTGTAACTGCCCGAGATTCTTTCCTCAATCGGTGGAATTGCATTCCATTAGAACGAACGGGTCGTGATCTGGGATCTGCGAGCTCCCGGCGGCCGTGGGATGTGAGAGGGAGCTGGCCTCGTTGGGGTGCCGAAGCGAACACTGCGAGAGGAGCAACTCGAGTTAGCGACTCACGTTCATTCAGTGGCTTTCGTAGGACAGACACTCAGATCCATAGTATTCTTCACCATATTACCACCACCTATCTAGCAATCGAATTCAGTTACCTCATACCTCCCAATGGGATGTTGAATCTCTGACCATATACTAAGGCTACTCGAGTTAGAATATACTAGGGTCTAACTTGGCTCAGTAGAGATCCATTAATTTCATCTACGGTCATTTTAGAATGGTGCGCCACAGTGGAAGCGAGAGCTAATGCACAGAGGTTGAAATACTGGAGACTGGAAGTGGACACATTGAGATATATTATGAAGAACATTTCATATATATACGATTTCATGAAATACGTAGTTGACGTAAGAGAACAACGTACAATCAGGAAATAAATTAGAGATTAGAAAAGGAAAAAATGAATCAATCATATATAATTGTGGGTAATAAAAAAAGGTTCAATTTATTAGAGATCAGATATCTACGTGGAGGAGAAATCCTGACAAGTCAAGTAGAAAATGGAGGAACAGCCTTGATACAATGTGCACGTATACTGGAAGTCTCGAGTAAGAGAAAAAGGACACGAAGAATTTCATTTAGCTTTCGGTCAATTTCCAGAGAAATCGGAAAATAAACCACCGAGTTTTATGGACAGTAAAGTAATTCGGTAAATGCAGAAACATTCGTTTAGTTTTTGCTTCATGCAAAGGAACTTGGAGCATTTTAAATCAGCAGATGATGAGGTCGCCCGCGGCGGGGCGGGGACGGCGAGGAGTGCGAAGAAGGGGGCTGCGGGGGCGGCGGTCGGGGCGGGCGGCGACGAGGCGCGTGGTTTCACACCCGGGAGGGCGTCGACAGGGCCGAGATGAGTGGCGAGAAACGGACACGCGATAGGATCAGGGCGGGCCGCGGGGCGCGCCCAACGGCCCGGCGGGCGTTCGGGGCGAAGGCGAGGCGCGGCGGGGAGCGGCAGGGCGCGACAGGGCGCGACAGGGCAGGGGCGGTGCTGGGCCGGCTGCGGCCACTCCGAGTCTAGCGCGATCCTGCTTCTTGCACCATGCCCTGTGTCATTGTTGGTTTTCTCTTCAATTATCCCCGCTGCGGTTGTATAAGAATGCGGAAGAACAATCGGGGCGATGACCCCCATTTAAAACTTTTGAATGTGAAACTTAATCATTGCTAAAATTTTCTCCCGAAATGTACATTATTTTGTCTGCGATTCCAAAGTAATTGCAAAAAACCTTAAGAAATGCTTCTTAAAAATGTGATATCAATTCTTCACTGCCTGTTCGAAAAATTACGTGAGTGGAAAATGAATGCTGACCTGGAGGGTCCAGGTGGCTAGAGCGGCTAAAGCTTGGTGTGACGAAGCAGCGCCTCGGTCCGAAGGGTCGCGGATTCGAGTCCCACTGTGGGTATGGTTGTCTGTCCCTTGCCTTTCATGAATGTGTGTTGTCGCGGACGGCCTTGTGACTGCTACTACAGGCCGAAGATTCCGCAAGTGTGTGTCTAGAGTAAAGGTTAATATGTGTCCCCATGAGGGTACCCGTCATAGTTGGCATCCGGCGCAAATATTCCAAAAAGACATCCCCTGAAGCTGGAAAAAGCCCCTGGAAGAAAAAAAGCAGTGAAAAATAGTGAACAGGGAACGACGCAAGTAATAGATACTCGTAGGTATGACTAAGATCGTTGTTGTTTTCGTTTTTTGCGGCGAATAAGGGCGTAAAAAATAGAGTTGGCTTTGGGAATGAGTAAAGGAGCTAGTGAGAGTGCCCTTGTCGGGCATGGGCTAATGATCAAGATTCAAGAGACGTGGCATTAGGCTGCAATATTACTTGGATCCTTGACAGCTAAAATCTAATTTTATTGCTCTTCATCTGTCTTATGCCCTCGTTCGACACAACTTAAATCTCTTCGAAATATCCGAAAAAGTTTGTTTTCCCCTTACAGTTTGAGATTCAAATGTTCCACTGTTTAGGAACTGGTAAATTCCACAGAATATTAAATTGCATCCTGTATTTGATTCTTCTCCTCTTCAACAAGTATTGGAAGTTGTTCCGTGTCAGTTTGATTTTCCCTAAACGTTTAAAAAATAAATTACGTCTGCTTTTCATAGCAAGTTATTTTTTCTGGAAATGCTTACTAAACGTTTTGCTCGCTTTATTTGACTTCCTTTTCAAATAGAGAATTGATAATTTTGAGAGACAAATGAAGGAATACCAATATTGATTAGTTGATTAGAAATAATTGCAGAGAAACAATTATTTTTGAACAACTAGACGACTTACATCAAATATGATTTATTTCCTTTCTTCTTAATCCCGAGTTTTCGATTAAGTCAAATTTCAGCCTATAAGAAATAGTCAGTAATTAAAGGAAAATCGTTGAATTGTAAGGTACTTGTCAAACCGGTTCTTTTTGCAACTGCAAAATAGCAAAGGAAATTCCCTTTAAGTTGACCCGGAACGAAAAGCGTGCAGTGGCTTCTCGCGCCCTAAGGGAGGGAGGGTGTATTGTCGATGGAGGGGAGGGACTGTTGTGTTGCAACAGTTATGCGAGATGTTCTGTAGAACCAGATGTTGTCAGGCGAATGAGAGAACGGTCTAGATATCCGAAATATTTCAATGAAGCTTTTTATCTTGATCGCCTGAATAGCTGAAACCTATGCTAAAAAGCAGTACAGCACCTTATTGTGAGTACTTTCAACTTTTATAATGAAATAGAACTAGGAGTTTAATTTACAGTTAAAAACAGTTTAATCAATAGGTGATACTATTTAAAAGTATTGAAATACTTTGTAATGATTAAAACTATTTTATTAATGAGGAATTTATGTTTATGGAGAAAATGGAAAGAATAAGTCGAGAAATGAAGGCAAGTTCCGCATCGGATCGCCTCAAAATTTTCAGGTTTAATTACTCCCACGCTTCTTTGCAGATAAATGGGCATTTCTAACGCACAAGAGTATCGTATAACAGTGATTACTAAATACTATTCGAATATTTCGAAACTCATGTATTTAATCTACGAAGCTTTCTCTGCGAAACTAATACACATAGGAAAGGCACAGGCTGTAATATAGAAGAAATATCAAGCCTATTGTGGTAGGAAGTCAATACGGATTCCGAATATTATAATAAGTGCTTTATTACACTGAAAGCGAAGTTGGGGAAAACAATTTGAGAGAAGCAGAGACAAAATATCAAGAAAATCACCACCTTGTCTCATTTCAGGAAAGCCTCTGGAGGCAAAACAATGCTCAGGTAAATTGGAGTGCTTATTCGTACTGTCACTTAAGAACTTACGCAGCCTTAATCCAATCTAAACTCGACTATGGGTCAGTTGTGTACAGTGGAACACCTAGAAATTTATTGTAACAATTAAATCCAATCATCAACACTGCATGTCGTCTAAGCCTTGGTACATTTATATCTAGCCCCTGCAATAGACTTTTAGTGGAATCTGAACTAATGCAATTGAACATGAGAAATGAACTATTATGCCTAAAATATGCATACTCAAGACTTTGTTCTACAAACATCTCATCAAATCAATATATCAGTAGTCATTCTAAAACAGCAATATATCAGTCTCATCCTAATTTTCCAAGACCCCTTCGAGAAAGACTTCTTGACTATGAAAAAGACTTTTATTTTGAAAAACCCACCTCTCCTCCCAAGACAACTTCACACGATTCCTCCGTGGGAAATCTTCACTCCGAACATAGATCTGGAATTAAACCAATCATTTCCAATTTTAACATCACATTCTCTAAATGTTTACATTAATGAGAAATATGAAAAGTATCAAAAATGGTTTACTGATGGATCAAAACGCGACGAAAAATCTGGATGTGCTGCATTTCCTACATCATCAAAGATTATATCATGCCGTCCTCCAGATTTCCTCTCTATTTTTCCTGTGAGGCCTGGTCTGTCTTTAAAGCCATTGAATACGGTATCCAAAATGTAGACAACATCCACATTGCCATTCTTTCTGGCTCCATGTCAACTCTCAGGGCTATCCAAAATAGATTTTCCAAATATCCAATCATTCAAAATATCAGAAATATTTTTTGCAACAGAGGAAAAAAGATTTTAACAATACTGTCATGGCTCCCTTCCCGTAAAGATATCACTGGAAATGAAAAAGCAGACTTATCTAAAAACACAACTCAGTTACTGAATATTGACCAGCTTATCCATGCTTCTTTAAATTATATAAGAACTTTAAAAATGTGTATTATTAAGTTATGGTATCACCAGTGGAAAGCTTCAACATCCAAACTCCATGTACGAAAATCTGTGACACTCAAATAGCCCAAACACTATAATAACAAGAAAAGAGCAAGAGATTATTATTACGAGATAAAGAATTGGCTATTATTCCCTCACCCACTCCCATCTAATAAAAAATACGACCTGGTCACCTATTCAAAATGTGGAGGAATTTTATCAAAGCCCCAATCAACATTATACTTGAATGTTTAAGCCTCCAAAATCTAAGAAACACTCTTGGCTTCAAAAACAAGATTTATGAAATATTTAATTCAATTGAAGGTTGCAAATCAATATTAAATTATTTTAATATTGCTGGTTTTGTTTATATGATCTGAATTACTGTAAATTTACTGCACTTCAGAACTGTACTGTCCTGTTCTATACTCTTCTGTACTTTCGTACTGTTACTCTTTTCTGTTTATTCTTTTTTTTAAGCTTTTCAACCTCCTTAAGGAAGTTATTTGCTTTTCTTTAAAATAAACTGTGGGGGAACCTGTAGGAAGAACACGAATGGATAACACAAACACACACAAACATCCATGCCCGAGGCATGATTCGAACCCGCGACCATTCTGTTTATCCTAATTTGTAAAATGTATCTCTAGTATAAATCAATAGTGGTCGCTAATGACCTTAGATGTTTTTAAAGCGACATAAAATAAATAATATAAATAATCGCTTCGGTATTCACGTTGTAACGTATTCACGAATATGTAATAATCACGTATTAAATTGATTATTAACGCTTCGTTATGCGCGAGGAGTAATGTTGAAGTAAATACTTATCAAGCGTCACATAAACGTGTTTTAATCTCGAATTCTTTCCGAAAGAGATTGCGTTTTTGGGTAGAAATAAACTCATGACACTGGACGGTATTCGAGGGAATATCCTATGACTGACAAACGATTCCGTATCTAGAAAGACTTTCAGAAATTATAATCATAATGCGACTGTTCATAATAACTGAGAAAAAGCAAGTGGTACCTATTTAGTCCAAGGGTGGCGTCCGATCATTAGTTACCAAATACTGGACGATTAGTTTGAATTCAAAAGAGTGTTAAAACAAGGAACACTTAAATACCGAATATTTAAAATATGTTTGCCATAATAATAGCTTCTTAATCGAAAATCAACGAGACTTTAGACCTCGATACTGTTGCAAAACTGCATTTGCTACGGTTTTTGAAGAGATAGCTTTGGAAGTCGATCGGAGAGATAGAACTGATGCTGACTGTAATACTAAATTCGAGTATACGAAAATCAAGCAGCCTCTGGTCAAGCGTGATGAGATACACGGGAACGCGGGAAAAATACAAAAACAATGAACGAATTTAGATTTTAACTAAAAAGGGCAAATATTTTTTAATTCGCAATTTCTCATACCTGATGTTACGATTCTCATACTCACTGCGTTCCTTCTTATGACACAGCTGACGTCATACGACGAGGGAAAAAAGGTGAAGTATTCACGAGTGCCCTTAGAGAAAAGACAATTTTTCCTGCTAATGGATCCATTTCCCACACCCTCGACAGTAACTTTTTTCTGTTGAAGGCCAATGGTAATAATGTATTTTTCTAAGCCTTTTGATTTAGTCCCTCGTGATAAAGTAATAAAAAATAAATTATCCATTGTAATAAGCATTCAAGAATAATTGGGTGAATTGTAGAATAATTCCAGCGTCTCGCAGAGAGTTCGAATTGACGACCAACTATTCAAAGTAGAAGTAACATCCCACAAAGAAGTGTTCTTAGTCCGCTCCTGTTTCCGGTAACATTAAGGACATCAGTAGTTAATATTAATCCGTGCGAGACTTTTTTCTGTTGAGTGCATTATCTACAGAAAAACTGAAGACGAATTCAACATTGAATATAATATTTTATGAACTGTGGAGTTTGTCGCGGTCTTACGGGATGGGAATAGTCCCAGATGAAACCGAGAGCTCAGTGCATCAACTGATGTCACGGCAGCGATTCTGACCGGGAGGTGCTAGGTTCGAGCCCTGACAGCGGCTGGATTTTCGACACTGCTTTTCAGCTAGGTCGAATTCAGTCGCTGTCTGGAGGAGAATTCTGGCGACCGGCTGCTCTGATCGGTAGTTTTCCGAGGTTTCCCCAATCTACACCAGGCGAATGCCGGAGCAGCATCCTACCAAACGGGCCACGGACCGCGCGCGATCTTTCCTTCCTCTTCCTTGTCCTATCCTCTCCTCTTACAACACTTACACTAACATGCACTACACTACCACGTATTCCGGGAGACGGTCGGGAGCTTAGAGCTTGTCCCGGCAGTGGCGGTGCCCCGCTTGTGAGAGAGTCCTGGTTAGGGGAAACCCCGCTAGCCGACGGTAGGTCGGCGCCGGATCTCGCCATCCAGCGGGGGAAGATCAGAGCTATCTCCCGATGGAAAACATGCACTCCACTTACGGGACTAATGACCTAAGCTGTTGACGCGCCCGGAATCACTAACCAACCAACCAACCCAGATGAATTTAAACATTTATTGGGAACTTTAAATAAACATTTTAAAATTTTTAGATGTTATATGTTGAAGTGAAGATAGGTCTGAACTCTATGGCGTGGATTGTAATGGGCATTTTACGAAACCAAAGCAAAAAAAGCAAAAACAAAGGTAAAAAAGCGCATTCTCAGTTGGTGCTTCCGCTTCATAAACGCTGACGAACTTAGGAGATGCGCGCTCGCGAAAAATAAAACAGAATGCAATATCTATTCATAAAAAAACTTGTGTTTATTTGAGAATCGATGGAAGGATTATAAGCGGTTCTTTTATACTAGAAACCTGCAACCGAGCCAGAAACCGTCCCCCCCTTCCTGAAAGGATGGTCCGAAAACGTTCGCTCGCTGTGCTGGCAATCAATCAACGTCAATGGATGGTAGGACCTCCGCTGTCCATGGACAAGATCGTAGAAATGGAGAAGTCATCACGTTCTCACAGAGCAAATGTACAGATGGCTGCTCTGGAACAATCTCTAATCGACTAGAAGGAACCTTCCGTAATTAGGTTTTCGCACGTTCAGAAGTGGAAGCCATCACAGGAATTGTGTTAAATTGATGACCAGGCATTACGACATATTGTTCAAAAGTAACAGGGAATTTACAAAGCGCTAGCAAACTCTCCGGGGTTAAGTCAAGTGGGAAATTTTCGATCATTCATTAATTATTTAGGGTTTCCAGGCACGTCGAATTCTGTGGTTATTTGTCCAAAAGAGTACTGCATGTTTATTCCGGGAGGTGGCGGTGTTTCTACCCCGCTGGAACGTGAGATCCAGCCCAGGCAGTTCCGTCGGATTACAGGTTTTCCCCTCCAGTTATCTCCGACCGCGGAGCACTAAGCTCTGTTCCCGACTGGTCTCCCGACTTGTAGTAGTTTAGAGCACGTAAGTGAAAGTGTGTGTGTGTAAAAGGAGAAGGACGAAGAAGGAAAGATTGTGTGCCGTCCTTGGCCTTTTTGTAACGTAATGGCCTGGTATTCGTCTGGTGTTCATGGGAGAAACCAAGAACAACTACTGATCAGAGTTGCCGGCTGCTAGAAGGCTTTTCCAGCCAGCGGCTGAACTCGACGTAGTTCTCTATCAATTAGCTAGTGTCGAAAGTCCGCCAACGTCGGGACTTGAAGCCTAGAATCTCCTGGCCAAAGCGATTGTAGTGGAAACTGTTGTTGCCCTGAGCCATCAAGTACCTCGATCATATGTCTTCTTCTTCTTCTTCACTTCACGGGTAAGGGAGATCCTCTGTTCCCACTTCATAACACCATCTCTGTCGTGGACGGCCAATGTCCCGTCTTCCCCTTGGTCTGTACAGAAGGGCATGTCAGGGGATCCTTTCGTGAGACATTCTTCCTAAGTGCTGTACCCACCATGATCTGTATTCATTTATTTTTTCATTGATGGAAGATATGTTAAGTTCCTCTCTTATATCTTCATTGTTAATTTTATCCGCATCGTTTTACCCTCCGGGGGAATTTCATTTCAGGGGTTTGTATCTTCATTTTATCTTGTTTTCGTATTTTCCATGATTCACACCCATAAAGCAGTTGTGGTACTGCTAAAATTTTAACAGTGTCTTTCTTCTAGTCTTATTGCGATGGTATTTGTTTATTGTTCCGCAAGTATGTTTGAAACGTAATTTTGGTTTTCATATCATTACTGTAGTCGTATGTGATATCACAGCCCAAATAATTAAAATACTTGCTCTATTACTTTGTCTTCTATTATTATTTTAGTTCTGACAAGATATTTGCCTCTGAATGCATCACTTTAGTTTTAGAGACAGATATTGAGAGACAATATGGTTTGCATAATCTATTTAGCTGGTACATGGACTTTAGCAGACTTATTTCGTTGTCATCTACAATTATAAGGTCATCAGCATACAGAAGTGAGTGTAGAGGAGTATTTGGACTCATTCAAATACTTAGTTTACTTAAAAGTTACCCAGACAAAAATTCTGTCCCGTGGATCTTGAACCGGTGTGGAATACGTCAGATTCCTGGGCCCGAATTCAGTTGCGGGGTTCCGGCCGCTGGCTCTGATGTTAATTAAACATTCTGTGAATGTCATTGATTACTTAGATGGCGGTTTATAGCTTTAAAATTCCTATTATTCTGATAGCCGATGGCAGTGGTGATTTGCCGTTGCCTTTCACTGTGGTATGATGCTAGGGGTAATCATGAGAAAAACAAGATGATGAGAGACGAATTATTACGAGATTATGAATGGAATTGTGTCCAGAAGGGATACATTTTTTTCCAGACAAACGAATCTCCAACACACGATTTCCTAGTCATTGGTACTCTCCAGTTCCACTACACAGTATTCATTCATTTAAACGTAAAAACAGTGAAAAACTATGTGTGACGTACTATTAAATTGAATTATCAATACAGGAAACAATGAGTATCTTTTGCAAGAATTGGTATGAAAAGATTTGCTCCCGTGAAATAAAAACTATTTGCGATTGCAAATCAGATAGAGATTTTGGCTATTATCCCTAGTGTTGAACGTGAAGAAATCCAATTACTGTCGCGAGGAAATGGAAAAAGGATCCACAGATAAAATATATGGGGTGAATGAGATATCAACCACAATAGTATACAATGTAATCGCATTAAAATTACATTGTATACTATTGTGGTTGATATCTCATTCACCCCATATATTTTATCATGGAGTACCACAAAATCTCAGCTGCCACCACAGAATTTATTCCACAGATATACAAAATAAAAAAGTTGTCTGACCCAAAGCCTTCACACATGTTTTTCTATATATGTCGACGCGCTGAATTCGAAACCAGAAGTGCGCCACCACCTTCCAGGTTTTTTAAACGCTGTGAAATTTACAATTTATCATTTCGTAGTGTTTTTTCACGATTAAAAAAAACCGGATATTGGTGGCGCACTTCTGGCTTCGGATTCGGATTCAGCGCGTCGACATACATAGAGAAACATGTGTCAAGTCTTTGGGTTTGGCAGCAACCTTCGAAAACAAAAACATCAATTTCATGAGGGGATTTTCACGATTTAAAAAAATTGGAGGGTGGTAGCGCAATTCTGGCTTCAAGTTCCGATTCAGCACGTCGACATACATAGAGAAACATGTGTCAAGACTTTGAGTCTGACAGCTTTTTTTTATTTTGTGTGCCTGTGTTATTTGAATAACTACATTTCCCACTGTGCTCGAGAAAAAAGTGCACAGATAGTGAAGCTAATTTATCCAACCACGCTACAGCCACATGGTGCTGGAGCCCGCAGCCTCCGCCTCCGCTTTCTTCGCGTTCCTCGGGGCAGGCTCCTAATGCGTCCGCGCCGCCTGTACAATCGAGGGGCCTGGCGCAGCGCCGGCGGGGCCGCCTGGCCACCCCTGGGCTGCGGGCGGGCGCTGACTCGCTGATTCCACGTCACCTCGCGGGGCTGCGGAGCCCCGGGGCCTCCCGGCCGCCCAGCCTCCCGGCCGCCGAGGGACGCGCGCGGGTCGGGTCGTGGCCTGGGCGTGGCGCCGTTTAGGCGTCCCGCCGGCCCCGCCACGCACCGCGCTCCACGCACCGAGGGGGGACGCCTTCGAATTTGGGCGCAGGGAAGGGCCGCCCGCGCACTGCCCGGGGTGGAAACTGTTGAATTCGCTAATTCCCGGGTGTTGTTTTTTCTTCTTGGGAAGAAAGGGAAGGACAGCTCAGGGAAGAGCATTAGGCACTGGCTGGACGAGAAGTCACAGGTAAATAAATAAAAAGGAATATGAACTAAAAAAATGCCTATTGTCTGTAATTATTGGCGGTCTTTAAAATCCATTTTAATTAATTAATGGAAATTAATATAGTGATGTCTCTATTACTGTCTTTATTGTGCTATTACAGTTGTTCTCTTCTTCTTCGTCTTCTTCTTATTCCTATTATTATATTATTATTATTATTATTATTATTATTATTATTATTATTATTATTATTATTATTATTATTACTATTAGTATTATTACTATTATTATATTACTATTATATTCTTATAACAATAATTATTACTATTATTATTATTATTATTGTCATTAACTGGACTATTGGAAACTAACTCCTTTATAAATATTAATTGTAAAACAAAGTTTTGAAACTATTCAATTTTTTCGCGTATAGGAAGAAACTTGTAAATGAAGTAGTCCCACGTGACATTCAGTTTTATTAATGCACGGTGCAGGAGAAAAACTAGAAGAAGAAGGAGATGGAGAAGACGATTTCACGAATGTCCTCTTCTTCTTCTTCTTCTTCTTCTTCTTCTTCTCCTTATCCTTCTTCCCCTTCTTCTCCTTCGTCTTCTTCTTCTTAACAGCTGTTCAAAAATATGCAACATGCAAAGAAAATGCAATTCTGCTCGTCGATTCCAGACATTCGAAGAATTTGATTGATCGACAGGCCATGAATTACAATTTGGAATCTACGGAGTGTAATTTTGATATTCCTCGGGTGAATATCTACCAGGAATATATAGATTAGGAATAGTCGCAGATAAATAGATTTTATATTAGCCGCTTCAATTTTCGTCCCATGCAAAAGATTTTCACAGCATTCACGAGCCAATTCGCGCAATGAAATGGTATCTCAGCTAATATTTGTACCGATAATGAAAGTAATACCAAAGGTAGACAATAAAACGTATGTAGAGTGGAGAGAGATGCACTTATGGTTCAATTTTTTTCTTAAAAACGTGCTCTCTTTATAATAAACCCAACACTTCAGTACGTGGGACATTATTAGTAACACTTTACTTTACTGTAAGCAGAAATTTTCTTTGAATCTTACAAGTCTACAGTGTATCATTTAGAACTTACTAAACGTTGTACTATTCATTGAAAGTGACGATTCACGCAGGAAGGAAGGGCGGCTTCGAATTTGGATGCAGGGGAAGACCTGCTCTCGCACTGTCCGAGGGGAAACTGTTGAATTTGCTAATTTTTTTTTTCTGCTCAGGGGCGGCTGGGAACAGCAATAGGCCAGCAGTCTGAGACAAAAGTCCAAGGAAGCACGGCTCAAAAGTTTGGACGTGGGCACAACGGCAAAGTTGTGCACAAGTATTGCCTTTAATTACTGGTCATTGTTGAGCCGTTGATGTAACGGTTAGCGTATCGGGCTGTAATATCCAAGTTCGCGAGTTTAAACCCGATCGACGCTGTGAATTTTTAGGGGGTGAAAAAAATCCTTCATACTCCTTCTTTCGGAGGGGAAGTAAAGCCGGCTGTCCCATGTCGATTTACTGCATGAAAAAGATCCTCAAGCCTAAATGAATCCACTGAGCTAAATTCCAATTGCCTGTTTCGTCGCCCAAGTATTACCTTATTTCTCCGCTAGTTGGTGAAAGGAGCGAAGCGTAGACATTAACGTGGTCAGACAGAAGAACAGGCCTCATGGCCTGAGTCTCACCACGTAAAATATGGCATCATTGAATTGAATTGATTGATGAATATTGGTAGCTACGACCATTAAGACAATGCATGACGACGAAGAGATGGAAACTGTCGACTTGTAGGTGATTGCGTGTTCAATCACGGAAGTGTGCCGGAAATTAGCTTTGTGTGTTGAATATCGGCGAGTTTGGTGACTCCTTCGGGAATCCCATTGGTTGAAGTTTCTGATCTGTTGTATTCCTCAACACTTCCAAGCGGATACAGGAACAATATAGTGAAAAAAAAAAAACAACGGTTCATGGGTCCCACGAGATCTTCTTTTCACACTCCTTTCCCGTCTGTAGTCTCAAATCACCACTCCCAAGATGAATTGTGGGAATTCTGAAGCGGTGTTGTTGAAGTTATTATATGAAGAAATAACAGAGGTCATCTCTGTCAACTTAGTATATTTATTGAGATAGCCGGCTTTTGATGGTCAGTACACAAATGTAAAGGATATCAATAAAATACAAAATATGATAAAGGAAGATAATAAATAAAATAATTGATCTTAATTTGTATTTTATTGGTATTTTATTTATATTTTCTTTCCTTCACATTTGTAGACTGATGATGACGGCAATGCCGTCGAAAGCCGGTTATCTCAATAAATATACTAAGTTGACGGAGATGACCTCTTTTATTTTTTCACTCCCGAGATAGATGCCATGAGGAATACGTCTCATACCATTCCTCATGATCTGCTATTGCGGTGGGGAATAGGTCAACATCCAAAGCGATGGAGGCTGATGGTAATAACTCGTTGAGGTGGCTTAGCTTTCTTCTCACGTTATGATACATAATGAAATACTTTTTAATCCATATTAGGAACTTTTGCATCGCGTAAAGCACTTCAGTGTATACTATTTTTGAGTTTCTGCGCAGGCACCAACTTGAACTCGAAGTCGAAGTGAAACTCGGAGTCCCCTAATATGTCGGATTTAGAGAGCAAATTATGTATCGCATTTTAATCGACCACTGCGTCATGCTATATTGTATTTGTCCCCATCTGCGGCCGCAGTGAGTGCTGCTATCTCTTTATTCCAACGATGCAATACCATGTTAGTGGCATTAATCTGTTAATATAATTATGTGTATATGCGATATTAGTTACATTTATATAACAATAAAATAATTACACAATAATATAATTATATACACATCAGTGGTTGATGGGCAGCCCTAGTGAAACAAATGCGAATCATGGGGATGTGCTGTTAAGGGAATTTCATTACACTCAGCCACCGCAGTTCAGAACTTCTATTTCGATCTAAATGTTGTGTAAAAGCTCTTGTCTCGACTTCCCACTCTGTTGGTCTCGAGGTTGCTTTATGCTACGCTATGCAATAATCGATTATGTGACTTGAAAATACATTATTATTATTATTATTATTATTATTATTATTATTATTATTATTATTATTATTATTATATTATTATTATTATTATTATTATTATATTGTTGTTGTTGTTGTTCTCGTCATCGCCGTCGTCGTTGCTGTCGTCTAATCCTCGTTGGCCCACCCTTAATATAGGCTGCATTCTTGGGTATTTTCAAATATGAAACAATATGGGTGTCCAACACTACCGCCATTTTTAATTTAGGAAAAGTATTTAATAAATTCTCAAAAACCACTCAAACTTTTTTCTTTAAGATTTTTCCTGGGATAGAGGAAAGGAGGATTAAAATCTTGCGCAGGTCTCGAATTCGATGAACTCTCTGAATTTTCGAAAATTGCAAAAGTTACAAATAATGAAGAAAGTATGCACTGCTGTAACACCACCAGTTTGAATTTGGTTTCCGTTCAGCAAAACACTTCACTCGGCGTGGTCTTCACATGAATCTTGCTTGAAAACAAATTCGATATTAAAGCTGGCACGACTCATCATGAACTCGACTCTCACGTCAAACTCAATCTCACTCAATCTCCTGTCAAAAACCAATCCCACTCACCTTCCTTATTTTCTCCCCGTATCTGTTTTTCGAGCCCTCTTACCTCCTTCTCAGAACCTAGTCCCGTTTCTCCCACTTTCAGTTTCAATTCCTCTTCACCTCATGACCCTCACAAGCTGTCACAACTGAGTCACGTTATAAGCAACCACGTACTAAGGGTAAAACTGGAGTAAATAGTACAAAGCAACTTGGGTCAGATGCAGCAGAAAATCACCCGTGTAGGTACTTGCAAAAGATTCACGTACCGTACCATAACGTACAATCTCTTTAAAATTAAACTGAGTTCATCGAAGCAGTTCTACAGAGTAATTTAAATGAAATAGATGTTCTTTACTTTACAGAAAATTGTTTATCATTTAATGAACTTAGATCTTTCCTAATTCCCAAATTTTATCTCGCAAGTTATTATTGTCGAGGAAGGGAATCAACTAAGGATCCTGTATAATGGAGGTTCTCTTATTTGCATTAGAAAACATATTCATTCAATCTCCTTGGCGGAATTAAATAAATACTATGTCGAAAATGTTTTTGAAATATCTATTGAACATCTTTCAATGCTCAACATTCCCTTGCTGTGCATCTACAGGCCTCCAACAAAGCAAGCTATAGTTTATATAGATATAACTCAGCAATATCTCATTTGAATTCATTGTTGCATTTGAATTCATGATTTTAGGATCAATTTGGGTCGAATATTGCGAGAAAGGGCAGTTTCTCAATTTAATTAATTCCTTCAGTTTATATGTTACAATAAACTTGCTGCATGTCGCACCAGCGACTCTTATCTCTATTTAAAAATAGTTTATGCAGCAGTTAAAAGACAGTTCTCAGATGCTTTTATTTTCGGACGTAGTATATAAAAAATAAAATATTAAGAATTAAAATTAAATAATAAAAAATGTGTGGCCGCAACTTTTCTTGTCGGATACTCTATCGGTTTACGGTCACTACCCACCCCAGAATACGGTGTTGGAAAACCTAACCGGAATGCTCCCACAAGAATTGTTCTGACGAGTACATTTCTTCAGTGATATTAGGCGGCTTGTCAAAGAAAATTTGTACCTTTGCAAGAAAATTCCGTTTCATTCTTATATATATTTATATTAGAATATATTATCATAGTTGAAATTATCCTACAAAAGGGGATTATACCATTACGCTATATATATATATATATATATATATATATATATATATATATATATAGCGTATGTGTATTTTTTAGAAAGGAGTTTCTAAATCTGCGGAAGTCGAATCAGGAAAATTCTGAAGGTTCGATTACAAAAATTTGATTATCTGGCCATTTGAAAGTGCCAACTATTCTTTTCGGTCACTGAGAGTGAGCTTCCCGATGAGTTTGCTTTTACTACGGAATATTTTGTCTAAGCAAATAATTTTACCACCAACATAGCCCATAGTGCCTCATATTCACTGTCTACGATGATTTGCTACTTGCCCGGCTTGCCCACATTTACTTTCGACTCACAGGTCGTTCTAAATAAGGGAGGACAAATACATATTCTGAAGTTTTTGACGATGTAAGATTTCAATTAATGATTGGATTCTTATTAGAAAATGGTATTGCTTATTTGTTCAAAAAATATTATTAGTGTAAAACATTTTAGTTTGTATGTATGAAAAGCCGGGGGCCGAATGGGTCGGGATGAGCCGAATAAATATGAAATATCTCCTCTTATGAACTCATTTACTGTTTTAATATTTTATGATTTTATTTCGAAACGAGCCTATTACATTCGACACGTCACAAAAATTACATTTGTCCTCTCAAATTAATGTCAATTTAGACTTATTAGATGCACGGCGTGTATTTATATCACTCATATTTTAATTAGGCATTCGTTTGTACTAATTTTGCAATATCGTTTAATTGTGGCAATAAATTGATTTTTTTATTATTGTGGAGAATTCATCAAATCTATGAGCCCACACACATGTAATGATTTTGTTAAAAAAAGATGCTTACGAAAATGTCGGTGTGCGTTGTGTGACACTACAAATATAAATAGAAAATCTACAGTGATTACAATGTCGAGTCGCGATGCATCCTCTCCTAGATATTCTTTTAAGTCCTCTCCTTTAAAATATTATAATTAATTGAACTTTTCGTGAGACAGTTTGAAAATATTATTGAGATTTCACGTAATGTACCCCCGAACATCAAAATACTCATTTGAAATTCGCAGGACCTGGAGTTCGTTCAGATAGATCGGGGAAATATTAATTTTGGATAAAACGGTCTCAACGGGTTTGACGCTAGTCGTAATCACAGACGGACGGACAGAAGAGCAGTCGGAGGGACAGAAATACGAACGGACGAGGGAACGGATAGACGATTTGCTGGCAATCGATTTTTCGGCATGAAGGACCCACAAAATGTGGATGTGCCTACAGAACACGTAAGAGGAAGTAATTTACAACACAAATATGTACAAGATTTGACTTCTTTTCGTTATCAGTACCGACAATGTGAGTTTTTTTGTCGAAAAATCGACAATATCCGCCGCACGATTTCAATACTTTCTTTTCTACTACGTTCTTATTTAGGCGAGAACATAAAAATTTAATTATTAGTTAAACAATTATAAAATGGCGTACGATGATATAAATGATTAGGTGAAAAACGTGTTTTTAGTTTGCGTACGTGCCACGAACTCGAGGAGGCAAAATTCATGTTCGAACTTACCACACTGACAGTCGCGATTGCCGCCGTCTGAGCTTCTTAGGTACTCGTGAAACTCGTAATAATACTCGTAATAGTAATACCCACTATAGCAAAGTCCTCAAAGTCCTCCTCATGGCAAACATTTTCTTGTACGCCGGCGAAGTTTTCTATGACAACTCTCGGAGTCAAAACACTCTCTTTGCTCCCCCGTGCAACGTTTCTCATGGAAATTCTATTCATCCGGAGCCTTGTAACATGACAGCCTTTATTCGTATCTTCGCGTCAGCCATGAAAGCGTTTATGCAAAGAAGGCTTGCGATTAAGGGCCAAAGTGGCTTAGTGTAGTGCCGCATCGTTTTTTTAAGTCTTGATATGATGTTAATCTTGATAATAAATGTTAATCTTTGCAGGTCTTGCTATCATAATTTTACAAGAAATGCTCTAAACGTAGTGTCTACTTCGGAACAACATTGACTGAAAGTTATTTCAACTGCTCTTATGTTGTCGTCATTGCAGTCTCGTGATGTGTTGATCATTCTATAACGACTGACAAGATTTTACAAATAAGCTTTCAATACGCTTCCCCAATGTTGGAGAACTCAGTTGGGCAGAGAAAATTATGAAATGAATAAAGATTTAGATTATTATAGGGGATAGTGGCCGTCGTGGATGGTCCAGGTGGATAAGACCTCATTCACGATGCAAATTTAAACGTAATTAAAATAAATTTACACGTAAAAATAAGCATTCGCAATGACGAACATAAGCTGGAACGTAAGTTTCGCCTGAACCAATAAGAATTCAACGTACTGAAACGTGATCAATTCGTTTCTATCACAGTGGAAAGATCTTCAATATTTCTTTCGATTTGTCTTCATATATTTGCGAGTAGCTGTTGTAGTAGTGCTCACATTTCCTTCATCGTATCAACAAGGATTGTTTTGTATCAAATTCACAAGTAGATCGTCGAACATAATTAGTTTATTAGCCATGTCAAGTTAAAATCACAATAAAAAAATGCCTAAATTCTTTCTTTGAATTCACTACACGCATCAAAAGTGTTCGCAAATTAGTTGTCTACATTACAACAACAAAATGACGTAACCACAAACTACCCGAACACAATTTGAAATCGGCGTTAACTCCGACGTAAACTTTACGTTAAAGGTTGGAGCTCTTGACCTCTTACGTTTACGGACTTACGTCTACGGTTACGTCAAGGCATTGTAAATGGTGTCGCTTAGTAGCTCATTTGTAGGTTTTGCGGCTACGTTACGTTTACGTTTAAGTATGTATTGTGAATGAGGCCTAAGAGCGTGTACCGACTCAGCGTGTCGGTCCGAAGGGTCGCGGGTTCCAGTCTCGCCGTGGGTATGATTGTTTGTCCTTTGTCTCTGATGCATGTGTTGTCGCGGAGGGCACCGCGTGTTGAGAGGAGCTCGCAAGTCTGTTGATGACTATTGTTGATATATGATGTCTAAGTGTGCTCGAATATGCGTCCCATCGGGGCGTATTAGCTGGATAAAAGCCCTAGGAAAGAAATGGAAATGAGGATACTGGCTTATCTGTTTAAGAGGTTAGCCTTTCGAACTGTTAAAACCGAGATCGTGTGTTCAAACCTTATCTATGCCCAGGGTTTGCAAGAGTGAAAACTCCTTCTATGTACGCCACCTTCGGAAGGATAGTTAAGCCAGTTATCTTGTTACAGATTTGCGACGCATGAAAAGAGCGTCAAGCCTAAATGACGCCTGTCCGACGAAATCTAAAACGGTACATCAACCCAGTAATACCATCATTCGATACTAGATGGTACTTTTGGTGATTGGTCTACCCTGTCACACATTCACTACAAACGCGAAAGGAACTTTTTTTTGTATTCATGGCTGAAATGGAGATCGCTAGGTGAAAACTCTTCAGCCAATTCTCTCATGCTTACACTCCGAGTCAAAACACTCCGTGCGCACTCCAGTGTAGCGCTCCTCATGAAAATTCTTTTCATCCGGGCCCGTTTGACGTGACAGCGCGTGTTCGCGCCCTCGCGTTCGCGTTTGTGCGTCGAAGGGCGGCGATTAAGGGCTGCGCGAAGGGTGCTGGGGGAAGCGCGAGCCCGTGAGGAGAGCGCCCTCACGCACGTGTGCCTCGCCGCTTCGCCTCGGCTGCGAAAAGGCTGCGCCCCGTCCCTCCGCCTCGGCCCCGCCCCCTCGCACCCTCCGCCCTTTGACGGACGAGTCGGCGACTTTGTGCCGCCGAGCGTCACACCGCGACTGCCGCCACGGACTCCGCCGCCGCCCCGCCGCAGGCAGCTCCACTGCCAGCGATTCCTCCCAGCATAAAATTACTTCTAGCTTTTTAAAAAATTTTTGTATAGTGTATACAGGATGTAAAATAAAGTTATAAAACGCTGCAAAATATCGATGTTTATATTATAAAGGATATATCTTTGATTCCGGTGAATAAGCTGATAAGTCATCGACACTTAATTTTACAGAAGAGCAAAAAGCAACGTTTAAATGAATTAAATCATAGATTAATGATATTCAAATGAAGGTGATATTCAAACAACTATTTTTGCTTAGGTTTTGTTCGATTATCATTAATCCCTTATTTATAGCATTAGTTTAAAGTTGTTTTTTACTCCCCTGTAAAATTAAGTTTTTTTTACTTATCAGCTTATTCATCGGGGTCAAAGATATACTGCTTTAGGAGGCCCCAAAATATACTGCATGTTGTTTTTAAAATATTAAATATATTTATTAAAAAAACTTTGTGCTTGATATCTCTTGGATCCTTACTAATCATTAAGGATTACCACAATACCTTCACTGCCGAATCGTTTTTTTTATTTTCAAAGCGTCTATTTGGTTGTGTGTCTGTCTGATCGTACGTTTGTCTGAGATCAACATCAACACTAGCCAAAGGATTTTCTTTCATAACTATGTTCTCCAATAAATCTGACCAAACGAGAGAGCCTTCAAATTTGAAACTAATCTTAATTTTGGGGTTTAACTTGAATTCCTTAGATCATTTTCAAAATTTTCTTGAAATCGCCTCTAAATGTTTCCTTTCACTTTTTGCTCGATTGGAGGAACTTACTCCTATAATTTTGGTGTTAAATTTTGAAATTGCGAAAATAGCTAGAAGTTTTTTTCCAAAATATGAGTAGTTTCCGCTTAATTTTGTTTTAAATTGGGATAATTTATATCTGGATAAAATATTCCTAGGATATAAAATAAAGAGATTAATCTCTACTTCCATTCAATTGCAGGAAACAAATACGTTCGATGTCAAGGAACCTCAACTCTCGGAAAACTAAAAGAACTGATTAGCTTCAAGTAGGTTGAGTTTTAATTGGACCTTTTAATAAAAGCAAGTGTCGAGCGACATAGCAAAATATTGAGCATGAATAGTCTTTCATTACGAGAGGGACTGCAAAACCTACACCATCCCAATGCACCTAAACTGAGAATTTCGTCTAAAAAATTAGAAAATTTTATTTCAGTTGCAATTAGTTGTAATACATACAATCACATGTGTAAATCATTTTAAGTTCCGCCTAATCAAAAAATGAGACAATTAGTTCGAACCCCTGACCGAAGGGATAAAAGACAATGACTGACAGCTAAGTTACGAGACAAAAGACGGAATGTAACAAAGGATTACTCCGTATGCGTTCGCCCAATGCCCAAAAGATGGCTAAGAAGACAAGACTGAAAAAAAGACAAGTCTACAGGCAAATGGACTCCCCCTCCAACGCAAACGCCAGGAGCATACCGTCAACCTGTTAACGTCATGTACACGACAAATTTATAATACTGTTTTTCACTTGTGATATGATCATATAGGCGGAAAGTATTTCGTATCCGGACGGGAGTCATGAAGAGCTGAAGACATCGGCTGCCCTGCATCGGATTCTGATGTTCCGTCGCCGGCCTCGGCGGCTCTGGGCGGCGCTGGGCGGCGCTGGGTGGTGCTGGGCGGCGCGGGCGACGCGGGCGACGAGCGGCTTGCAGCTGCTGGGGGCGTGGCGGGTTAATGTGGGAACGAACGGTCGGGCGGCGGCAGCGGCGGCGGCGGCGGCGGCGGCGAAGGCGACCGGGCCGGGCGGCATCCCGCACAATGGTCGCGCGGGCCGCGGCGTCGCGCGGCGCAGGATGCCGCCCGGCCCGTTGCCTCCGCCGCCTCCCTCGCCCCCTCCCCCACTCCCAGGAAGAGAGCGGCGCCGCCCGGATGTCCCCGGCCGCCGCCCGCCTGCTAATGAGCCGCCCCCGGCCGTCGCCGCCGCCCGCCGAATCGGCGCCCCACCGCCCGATCCAACAAGCCACCGCCGCGGCGCGCCGACCGGCGCCGAAACTCGTCAGTGGTCACTCATTGCTGCACGTCCACCGAGGGAGGGGCGCCGCGCAGGAGGGAAGGTCATCACTCGGTTATCTCTCCCCTTCCAAAATGCTGGTTGGATAGAAGACTCAGTTTCCCAACAAGCGTAATTATGAACGGGCCTTTGTAATCAGCAAATGTTCGCTAAATTTTGAAAAGAAATCTCTGCTCTTTAGTTAAAAATGTAGAAAAAATAACTCATTCTCCATTCATTAAAAATTAACAAAACATTAAAATCATTTAAATGCATTCCGTTTTTTGTTAAGAAAGTAAGTCGGACACTTTTTCCCTATGTCTGATTACTAGAGACCGGAAAAATATGTAGTATGAAACGTCAAAATATGTACATAAATATGTAACAAAAACAGTAAGAATTTGTAAAAACAGATATAATATGTAATATTAAAAATACCCAAATTATAAAATACATTAACCTTATTCGAAATTACATTTATCAAAAATTTTCGAAACAAATTCTGAAAATAATTCAAACGCTTTAAAAATCAATTGGAAAGCACAAGTTGATTCACGTTTTGAACTTTACAACATTCCCGTCAGTAATAAAAGCTTTATCTATTGCTATCCAGGACCATAGTTTAGCAGCCAAACTAGACGCAATAGAAGCCCTCGTACAAACTGGTAATACCTACAACTAGCAAACAATCACTGCAGCGTGAAGCATTCTCATCGAATTGTTACATGTCGGCGATTGCCAGTTTTTGGTAAATTAAGGTTAAAAGTCACGAAACGCGACGTCCATAATACTTTTCACACATAAATGTGAAAACAATCTTAGTCGCGCACTTCCCATCACAGAGCTAACTGAACCAGGCACGCCGGACTGTAACAACATCCGATCGCGTCTTAATGTAGTGCACCTCGAGTCGACAGCGCTTAGTATTTATGTAGGAATATGTAGGAAAAAATTCTAATTTTTGAAAATACCTTTTTCATTAAAAAAAGTTATATAATTGAAAATTGATAGATTGAGAAAAATTGGTAAAATAGCAAAATATGTAAAATATGTAATATAGTACTAAATATGTAAAAATATGTAACGAAAAAAATTGATACTGTGTTAGGATGGCGACGATTCGTCGGAATTTTCAATTTTGAGAACGGTAAGTTGAAAGGCAAACAATATGTAATTACATAAAAACACGGTCTCTACTGATTACCGGTTCTCATCAATCAGTTACACGCAACGCGGTGTTACGGGTCACAGCTTTCAATTGTCCTTAAGACGCAATCTTTTAACTGCCCTAGTAACTCCTCGGATAATGACCGCATTGTAATATCGCAGCACTTTACTAAGAATCGGAGTCCTCGTATTAAAGGAAGTGTTTAAGTGTGAAGGAATTAGAGAACCACAAATTATTCTAAGGAAAATAGTTTCTACTGGAGTTATAACAAGAATTTAAAATGTAATGTTTCGCTTTGATTAAACCACAATTATTGGATTTCAGAAAACCTTGTGCCTGTAACGCACACCTCAGGGACATTATTAGACAACGTTTGTCAGCGTCTGTGACTGACAACTTCATGGAAATACATCGTCTGATCTACTTATCTCATACGCAAGGACGCCAGTAAGGTATATATCAGTAGAACGTACAGCACTCAATGATATACCTAGTTGTGAAGTGACAATGCTCATTAGGTTAACCTGAAAAAAATAGTTTTGAGACAATTTGCAAAGTGAATAAGGTATGCAAATAAGACATTAAAAATTTTCCTAAGTAAAGGACCTCGGTACACAATTAGAAAATACTAAATTTCACATTTATTAATAGACTATGATCGATCAGAGAAGCTGTCTAACTACAATAAATCGTGCTGGTCGTGCCAAATCATTCGTACGTAAAATAAAAAAAGTGGTGTTACAACAGCACGTACTTTCTTGCATTCCTAACTTTTGCAATTTTCAAATATGCAGAAAGTTCGCGGAAATAAGACCTGTGCCACTTCTTTTAGCGTCTCTTATTCTATCCATGGATAAAGTATAAAGAAAAACTTGAAGCCGTTTTTGAGAAAAAAATTAAAAATAATTTCCTTTAATATTAAGCAGAAATTACACGAAAGCTACTTGTTTTTGCACCAAATTTTGTATGAACTGTTTTACAGCAGTATATTCAACGCAAAGTTACGCGAAAACTACTCATACTGATTAAAAAAATATGGAAGTTAATATTATTTAAAGATCTTTTTTTGAACAATATATGTTGTTAAGAAAAATCCATATTTTCAATATTATAGTTGTAGGAAGACTCCTAAAAATTCATAAAGTGCTGCATCTTTCGAAAACTCAGGGCTTTCCACGAAAATGAGACCTATGCCATTTTTAAAGTGTTTCTTTACACTATCTGAGAACAAAGTTTAACCAAAAAAGTTGGAGCCACTTTTGAGAAAATTTAGAAAACGTGGAGTCTACATGTAAAGTACTCCGAAAAGCAAAATATACGTTCAAACTCGCAGAGACGAGTTTGTTCAGATCGATTGGAGACACTCAATTTCAGAAAAAAATTGGAATGATTTAGAAGCAAGTATCGACACCAGAAGGACTGACTGACTGACTGACTGACGGACTGACTGACTGACTGACTGACGGACTGACTGACTGACTGACGGGCTGACTGACTGACGGACGGACGGATGGACTTATTGAGAGACGTTTTGCGGACAATCGATTATTGGTATAAGGTATGCATAAAACGTGGATTCTGGCATTTTTGGTATAAGGTTTGCATAAAACGTGGATTCTACAAAACGTTGTAGAGGAAGATTGATTGATTGCTAGTGATTCCGGGTGCTTCAACTACGGAGGTCATTATTCTCGTAAGTGCAGTGTATGTTTTTCATCAGTAGATGGCGGTTAACTTCCCCTGCAGGATCCAGCGCCAACCTACCGTCGATTAGCGGGGTTTTCCCCAACCAGGTATCTCCCACAAGCGGGAAGGATATAGAGACAAGATATAGCCACTTTTTCGTTACTAGCGTCCAACAATAAGTCTTTCTGTCGAAATATTGACGATTTCCGCCGCACGATTACAATACTTTCTTTACTTCTTCTTTATTAAGTGAGAAAGTAAAAATTGATGTAATTGGATGACTCAGGAAGCTCGTATCAGTAATGAAACAGAATGGCTCTTTGCAGAAGAACATTGTTTTAATGCGAGTTCTTGTGAAAGAAAGTCACGATTATGTGTAAGGAGAGCTCAGATATTTTAGTTAGAGACGGTTAATAATAGATTTTTTCGAAGCAACCGATTTAGTTTGCAAGATTAAATCGTTTCGAAACCTGGTGCAGGAGGCGTCAATTACAGAATTCTGGCGTGAAGAGGTTCTTACATGCATGTCTTAAGACTATTAGAATTATTGGCAAAAAATGCAATTTTTTGTGTAGCAGGATTAGACTTACTTTTGTTTCTGGCGTGTATAATATATCCTATAAAAATATTGCAGTACACTCATGAAATAATCAGGCACAAATATTCATTCCAGCTCTTCTCCCAATATTGTGTTTTCGGAACGAAATGCCCGGAATTTCTGTGGCATTCGAAGCGCTTGGAGAAGCACACGCCATGGGAACAAGCCAGCAAATGACAGGGCATATTCTCACGCCCCAGTGGAGACACAATGAATAATGTTTATGAGATCGAGACTGCATATATCACGCATGGATTAGACGCCTCTTCATGTGTGAGAGCGAGCGAGTGAGTGAATGCGTTGAAGAGAATGCCTGCGCAGTTGGGCAGGCGTTCACGTGACCACATGACGTTCCGCTGCAATGAATTATGCCCGTCCTGCAGCGGCTGATGGATACCGAGGAGAAGGAGACAGCTTCCGCCCGCCCGCCCACCCGTCCGCGTGGGGGGAATGTGGGATCGGTGGGAGAGCCTTCACTGCTGCCGCCGCTCCGTCCAGCCCCACCCTCTCTCATTTCGTCCCACCCCACCTTGCGTCACTAGCGAAGAGGCTCATTGAAACCCTTCCCGCGGGATTCCTTGAGTCATCATCGAAAAGCCGACTTCACACATGCATTGACGAATAATCGTGAGCGAATGCTTGGTAGTAGGTAGAGCTCTTTCTAATGTGCTTTGGCTAATGGCCTGTGGCAAATATTCCAATTACAATTCATATTCAAATATTTTTTAATTATACCTTGTAACACAGATATTCAATTTAGCCCAGCCAAATTAGACTAAAAATTGGCGATCGAAAAAAAATCCAGACTTTTGAAACTTGGCATGATTGTTTGTTGATATCTACTGCATAACATACTTAAAATTCTGATGTGTATTGGTTGAACCGGGAGCGGGGTGGCCGTGTGGAGGTCCTTTTTATGACGTTTTTTGCATATATCTCCATAACTATCAATTCCTCAGAAAAGTATGTTCTATGCAAATTTAAAGTACATACAATTTCCTACAAAAAAGTTCCTTTAAGATTTTGTTGTGAAATTAACCATTTTAGAGTTGTAGACTTGATAAATTCTTGTTTTTGTTTAAAAGTCTATAGTTTTCTCTTATAAAAATGATGTTGTGGTAAGTTCAATGGACGGAAGTAATTTTTTTCAACATTTATCCACAATATGTATTTGCATATTTTGCGCAAAAAAAGAGGAACACTACATCTTTACAAATCTTATTTTGTATATAGACTTGTGAGTAACCGTGGTCATTGGGGTGAGATTTCCTCGGATACGGAAACTGATAATGCATGGTTTATTTCATAAGGATCGTGTTCAAATATTTCATAAAGAATTGCGTACACCTCCAACATTCAAATTACATAAAACAATACAAATGCCCCGATTAACCGAAATATACTACCGTTTTTCAGGTTACGAAATGGAATGTACTCGAAGAATCTTTGACATAAACTTCATAACATTTACACGAGATTCTTGCACGTTATTACTCGTGGTATATTTTCAGCTCCTAACACGTTATTGAAGTGTTCTCTGATGCGTGACAGGGAAGCAAATAAATTTATTCCTTTCTGAAAGCGCTGAATTTATTTCCATGTTATTTCTGACAAACTCATCAATCCCGTAAAGATCGTTTTACAGAATTTCTTCGTTCTCAGAACAGATTTTTTTAATATTACGTAACCAGCGAAAAATCACGTTTTAGATTTGTATACCATATTTGACTGACGGATGCTGTCGGAATTATATTTGAAACGAAATGTAAATTATTGAATTCAAACAGGAAAAGGAATTCGTGATATTGCCTTAGATTGGATAACCTCGTACCTTATACATCGATCTCAAAGAGTAGAAATACCGTACTGGCACGAAAGGACATTATTTACTTATCTTTCCAGTTCTTTGCCAATTGAACATGGGGTCCCACAGGGTTCGATCTTAGGTCCTATCCTCTTTCTGTTGTACGTAAACGATATGCCCTCATCTATTAAAAACGGAAGAACAGTTCTGTTTGCCAATGACACGAATGTTCTTTGCAAAAAAGAAACAATAAATAGTACAATTTCAGAAGTTTCAAATTGGTTTTGTAATAACAAATTAATAGTTAACGAAGGAAAAACTGTCTCAATGCAATATTGCGTTTCAAATCGGCAATCGTATGCTCCATTGAAAATGAATAATATGCAATTAGCTGATGTTAAGGTAACAAAATTTCTAGGTATCTCAATTCAGTCAAACCTCAAATGGATTGTACATATAACAGAATTAAACACTAAATTAAGCTCATTATGTTACGCATTCAGAATTATTTCCAATTCTGTCAGCTTTCATACAGCTCGTTGCGTGTATTTTGCAAATGTAGTACATTCCGGCCTGAGATATGACATAATATTCTGGGGAAGCTCATCCTTTAGTGCCCAGATATTTAGATTGCAAAAGAAAATTATCCGAATAATGAAAAAATGCGGATCACGTCATCCCTGCAAGCCTCTTTTCATTGAGCTTGGAATCTTACCATTGCCTTGCCTATTTATTTACGAATCTGTAGTATTTGTCAAAGCTGACTTACTTAACGGTGGAAACATATTTTCATGTAATACTGATCTTTATAGATACAAAACTCGACGTAGAAATCATGTTCGTCAAATGCCAGTATCAACAGCTCACTACAAGAAATCCACATACAATACATGTCCACATAGAAATCCATATACAATCCACATTTACAACGCATTGCCAAATGAAATTAAACCATTAAAATTGGTACACAAATTTAAGTTAAAAGTACAATATTTTCTGCTGCAAAACTGTTTCTATACAATTAGAGACTATACTGATCATCAAAAAGAAAAATAATGTTTACTTTAAGAAAACAATGATGTATTATAATGAATTAGTTTACATTTGCATTGTCTTTCTGAAACTCAAGAAAGCTTGCGCAGATGATTTTTCTCCCCCATACGTCACATACAGTGTTTGACTATTTTTGACTGAATAAATAAATAAAAAAACCCTGATAATACTCACGAAGATGCGGCTAGATTTATATAATTGTTGCCACGGTTTTTCTTATTAAACTATTGGGAAAATTATTCCTGTTAACATCATTTATAGGCTCTTGCTGCCTTTAAACTCAGACTGTACTGTGCTTGTCATATTGCTTTTCCAAGAAGATGTTAATTTATTTTAGTATGACTGAATGTTACTAGCTCCTAATTCCACATTTTACATATTATGCTCTCAAATGTGATAGTTGTATAATTTTAATCGCACTCTTCTAACCTAGCCTAGCCGTGGTCAAATTTTGATTGAACAGTTACTTCCTGTACATCTTGCAAATCACACCGGTGATTCAGGTTACGAACAGGCAAGTTTCTGTGGGACCCTTCTTCGATGTGCGTTTAAGTGATGTTATATGTTTATATGATTTTTGATGTGCGTTGGATTAGCTCATATTTGCATTATTTGGGAAAAACTCGTATTCATCAACTCATGCGTAACATTGTCGATGAGCAGGAACGTTTCATTCTATTTTCAGAGAAGTGTCTATGTTGGATAAGATTCTTTGTTTACGTGTTTCTTTGTATCTCTGTGTGTTTCTATTAATCTCTTTCGGCCACTTTTGTGCCACTCCACTTGATTTTGCCTCACTTTCTACCTGACTGTCTTTTGCAGCCTCTTTCTGATAAGCTGCCTCTGTATTTTTTGTCTCTATCAGGCTCCCATTCTTTATTGTTTTCTAATCCCATATTACATTGACACAACTTATAACACTTTGTTCACTTTGTCTTTATTTTTCCTTTAACAGAAATTCGCCATGGAAGTTTGCAGTTCAACCCTAATTCTTGAAGAATTAGTCGTTTTAACAGTTAAAAGTGTTCACTCCTTGTTTAAAACATTGTCGGTGATGTATGTATCACTATAGTGAGTACTCATCATTAAAACGGAAAGGAGATTGATGCGAAGCGACATGTGAATCTTGATTTACTGCTGATGTTTTACTTGCTGATATTTAAAGCGGATTCACCTTTATCTAGCGCACAGTCTTGAAAATCTGGCTTCTGCAACGAGCTCGTTTGCTTACATATTTCTTTCCACTTCGCTTAGAGCCCCCGTCGCGAATGGTTGTGCCAGCAGCGCTCCGCTCCGTACAGATAAGCTCAAGGCGTACTAGTCAGCGGCGAGCTCCCGACCTGCGAGGGCCGCCGCGCTCCGGAGTATTCAGAACCTAAATTGTTTTCAGTGCTACAGTAGAAAGTGTTCAGTGTTTACAAGTGAAACTAAAATGTTCCCTTATCAGTATTCTCATACTGGGGAATTAGTGAGAGGGGCAATGGAAACTGTTTATAGCAATGAAATACCAGCCCATCAATAGTCGCTCGAACACGCCCCAGGTCAACTTGGAAGCTCACAACTTCCTCACCAGCAGGGTTTTCAACATCAACTCCCACACGAAATTCCGCCTCTACCGCCGCATCAGCCACCAACCAACCGCTACGAATTACTAGAAATCGGCCTGGTCACCAACCAAAGGGCTCCAACAACGGCAGGCAAAAAACGGGAAGGCGACTTTACAGAAGACCGTGAGAACTCCAAAAGGTCAGTACCAAACAACAGGCCAGCTAGTGGCAGTGAAAAAGTGATTGTGAGCCTACCAACAAATAATAAATATGCAGTACTCAGCGACCTAGACGATAGTGAAGATCCAATTGAAGCAATCTCGGAATAACTTATTTGAACTTCCCCCCCAGTGTTCATTCATAATGCACATAACCATACTTTATTAGTAGATGATTTGAAAAAGTTTATGACTTCCAAGTTCTCTACAAAACAATATCAAAATAAGAAAAAAGACCCATCTAATAATAGAGTTATTATAGATTCAACAATTAGAGTTCAGCCTACAACAATTGAAGACTTCAGAAATCTAGATTTTCATTCATTTAGAGACCCAACCAACAGGCCGCTAACGGTAATATTACGTGGTGTACCAACATGCTATTCTGATAAGGAAATATTTGACGAACTTAATCGTCTGAACTTTCCGGTGCAAAAAATCAATGGACTTTACGAATTTCATTCCCCCACCATCCTGTGCGCGGTCGAACTATTAAACGACGTAGCACAAACCATATATAAACTAAACAATCTCTTCAATGCTATAATTAAAGTCGAGGAAAAAAGGAAGTCGGTGTTCCCAGTGCAATGCAAAAACTGTCAACGCTATGGTCACTTAAAAAACAACTGTGGGTGCGAATCTCGCTGTGTACGCTGCCTTGGTAACCACCATTATAAAGCTTACCCATTGCCAACAAACGCGCCACACAGGCGCATAAACTGTCTCGGATGGCACCGGGCTCATTACTAACAATGTTCAAAATTACGTTATAAAGGTCATAACTCAAGTTATGCTGCCACGAACTTGGCAAACTTTCAACAGCCTCGACTACCTATACCTCAAGCTGCAAGACCCGTGCCTCCGCGAGTTTTTGATAACACTAACTTTCCTTCACTACCAACTATCAATAACCCTAGAAGGAAAACGCACACACCCCTTTTTACGCCCAGATGGCTTCATCCTATTAACAATCCCATAGATTTCACCACTCAAATAGTCAACAATGTTATCTCTCAAATCATGGCAATATTAGTTCCGCAACTTCAATCTTTAATAAATTTAATAATCTCCTCGTTATTACCCAATGGCTCTAAATAAATTAAGCGGTCTAACACTCCTCAATTGGAACTGCAATGGAATTGAAAAACAGTTTGACTATTTCTCTCATTTCTTGCGTTCAAATAAGATCGATATTGCCTGCCTAACTGAAACTCATCTCCACCCCTCCTCAAAATGGAAGCTAAAAATCCCGGGATACGTATCCTACAGAAATGACCGGCTATGCGACAAAGTTGCAGGTGGAGTAGCAATTTTAATCCACAAACGAATTGCACATTGCAGTTTAAATACTCCCTCATAAGAAACATTAGAAACGATAGGAATCAAATTAACTCAGGCAAATCAACTCGACGTTCACGTAATTGAGGCGTATTGGCCTCCCAATAGACCATTTCCAATCGACCTCTTAAAACAGCTACTTTCTTTTCAAATTCCAATAATAAATAGTGGTGACCTTAACGCAAAACACAAGTTGTGGGGTTGTAACACCACCACGCCCCAAGGCAAAAAGCTCCTCCAAATCGCAACGGAAAATGACTGTAGAGTAAATTGCACCTACATCCCCCATCTGTTATTCAACACACACCAACGTTAAACCCGACATACTAGATGTAACTTTAACTAAAAAGATTAACCTCCTGATAGTACAAAGCCCTCAACCAGAATTAAACTCCGATCACACACCGGTAATAATAACTTTCAACATAAATAAAATACCCGTTACACAAAGTCCACGCATCGTCGCAGGCACAATTAATTGGCAAATATTCCGAGAATACTTGTCCCTGTCACTACCTAATACAGAATACTAATTCCTGTCAGTACCTAAAAATCTAACTAATAACATAAGAATAGAAACCGAAATTGAACACTTTACCTCACTCATCCACAATGCAATTAAAGAAACTCAAACACCTGTCCCAAGAAATGGCTTCAAGAAACTCAACATCCCAAACCAACTTCCCATGTTTGCCACCAAACACCAACTAAGATGCAAATGGCAGAGGCTCAGGCTCCCTCACTTAAAAAAACAAATAAACAACTTAGGACATCAAATAAAAAACTCGAAAAGGTTAGATTCACAATATTTCAGAAATCTATTAGTCAAATTACTCCAGTTTCACATAACCAGTGGTCAATAATTAAGCATTTAACTAAAGAGAAAACTAACATTCCAACTATTAAATCAGAAATTAGCGAAGCCATAACTGACAGCGAAAAAAACCGAGCATTGCAAAACACTACTCCATGGTATTCAGCCCTAACATATCTTTTAACATGGAATTCGCAAATAAAGTCGAAAATGAAATCAACAAAGATTGGTACACAGCAGAGTTACCTACAAAATTTATTTCACCAAAGAAATTAAAAACCAAATAAAATGCTTACATCCAAAGAAATCCTCAGGTCACGATCAAATTCCAAACTTCATTATAAAAGAACTCCCACATCAGGCTATTAGTGTTTTAACAGCAATTTTTAACGCATGCTTAAGGTTGGGTTACATCCCACAGCAATGGAAGCATGCCGAAATAATTCCTGTCCCCAAACCAGGAAAGGGTCATAAACTAATTTCAAATTACAGACCCATTATCTTAATTCCTTCAATCAGCAAAATCTTCGAAAAACTCATACTAACTCGACTAACAAAATACGTCAGCGAAATTAACGCAATTCCCAACATCCAATTCGGATTCAAAGAAAAGCATTCCTGAACCCACCAACTTCTCAGACTTACAAACCATATAGCAAATTCCTTCCAAAACAAAAAATACACTCTCGCAGCTTTTCTAGACGTATCACAAACCTTCGACCGTGTCTGGCATGCAGGTTTACTATACAAACTCAAGATATTGGGCACACCTTCATTTCTTTTTAAAATAATCCAAAGCTTCATCCGAGGTAGAACGTTTGCAGTATGGATAAACAACACAGCTTCTAATATTGAAAATATTTCTGCAGGGGTACCGCAAGGATCATCGCTCTCTCCTCTGCTATACAATCTATTCACAGCAGATTTCCCCCCACCAGAAAAATCGCAAATGGCCACTTTCGCTTATGACATCACCCTATTCATTTTTTTCAGCAAATGCGAACTAGGAGCAAAGCTCCTACAGAAAGATCCTATAAAATTTGTAACTTGAGCTCTGAAATGGAGACTAGCTCTAAATGCATCTAAAACAGTTTGCAAAGTCTTTGCACTAAGAAAAATATCCACATTACCACCACTAAATATTAAAAACACTCCAGTACCCTAGACAGAAAAATCAAAAGCAATCGGATACCTCGGCTTACATTTTGATACAAAGTTAACATCGAAAGAACATAATTAAAATAGAAAAATCCACGAAGCAAACTATACCCGCTCATCAACAAAAAGTCTCATTTGAAAACAGAAACTGTCCTATCAATATATAAATCTATTGTAAGACCATCAATGTCATACGCATGTGCGGTTTGGGGAGGAGCCTCCAAGTCATCACTCAAAAAATTACAAACTATTCAGAACAAATTCCTTCGACTGGCAATAAAAGCTCCTTGGTACATTACAAACGAGCAAATTCATCATGAATTAAAAATTCCTCCACAATCTGAATTTCTATCTAAACTTTCTAAAAAATTTTTAAGTAACCTAAGCCAATGTCCAAGCACAAGCATATTCAATCTCAATAGAAATGGCCCAACAAACCCTAAAATTAAATCTAAATTTCCCAAAGATCTTTTCCTTCCACCCTAATGAAAGTCTGTATGTAAATCTGCTAGCATGAGGAAATTAACACCTCCCGTGCACGAGACCAATCCCATTATGGTAATAATAGTAGTTTCGTAAATAATTGTAGTTGTAAATAAAAGTAATTGTAAGAACCATTGTTATTTCTTTTGTATTGTAAATTATTAAATTATATTCTAATTTGCTTTCTTTATTTTGTAATGCTCTAGTTTCATTAGAAAAGTGTGTCTATAACATGTAAACTTGTCAACAAAATAATGTAAAGCAGCAACCCGCTGCTGATCTTAATGGAAAATAATTTTTAAAAAATATTTGTTTTCTAATAAAACTGAAACTTGGTTTTTCTGGTGCTCTGATATTAATCATTGAGAGTTACATACAGTACATATAAAAGCACCGATATTTGAGAATTACATTTTGTAATTAATAATATTAAAATGGACAATGGTGATTGGATAACATGAAAAATGTAAAATAAGTCACTTCACTAAACAGCAGAAGTGAAATAAATTCTATTAGGATATGCTTGTGAGTTATTTTTCAACTCGTTGAATCGACTTCTCTTTAAAATTGCGTAGATTGGTAAGTTTTAGCATAGGGAGATGACGGATGCTACAGCACCATGTGACAAATTGCGCCAGAAATAAGTAGCGAATGTATGAACCTGTAAAAGATATCGTGAACGTGATTCTTTCCAGTTACAAGTCTGGTAAAATTAAGGAATGTCCTTCAAGAGCAGAAGACGCACGGAATCATTTTGTGTTCAACCCACTCAATTAATTGGTATGAGATGTACGACTGCGCACGGGTTCGAGTCCAAGATCTGGTCCCGATCTGGCAACGGCCGGAGGCAGCCCACAGCTGGCTGCTCAGCACGAAAGAAAAGGTTCGTTACGGATGTTTATTCGGAGGCTCCTCGAGTGTCTGAAGCGATGAAATTTTTTCTGTTTGTTTTATGAAAAGAAATATTCGTAATTGTAAGGAACTTCTGTATAATTTGTTTCATTTAAAATTTATCAAGAATTCAAATTGGCATGAGTAAAATTAATTAGTTAAGCCTTTTTCATAGTGGATCTTAAAAAAATGTGGAAAATCATCGGACATCCAGGGTGTATTTTGAAAATCTGCAACGCTTTCCCGAAAAGTTTCTGAGTGCACCAGAATGTCTGAAAACGAAAATAATGAAAGGATTTCACATATATCTTTACGTCCCTTATTTTATCAGGATTTTCACAGTTTTGTAAATACTGTTGTCTTCAACACAACTAATTTTCGATAAACGTTATTTTTTAAACGCCTGGTTTACTTGGAACTATAAGAAGTACTTGACTACACTAACTTTAAAATTTAAAGCGTCGAAAATATCTTACAGGCTTCGCAAATCCGACCTATAATTGTTTTTTATTTATGTCAAAACATATCTGATATTTAGAATGTTTTAACCTTAGATGTTTGAGAACTAGTTTTTAGTGAGCTCTATGCAAACACTAGCAATAGTTATTCTGTATTAATGGGTGGTAATTATAGCTATTAATAAGGAGTAATTCTGTAGTGAGTCGACCCGGTGGCCGAGATCGCTAAAGCAGTAGTGTTGTAGCGATCTCGGACCGAAGGATCGCGGGTTCGAGTCCCGCTGGTTGTGTTTGTCCTTTCACCTCTTATCATTACCATATCGTTTCGCCCTCACAATTACCGTAACGTTAACTCCAATAGTGGTCGCTAATAACCTAGATGTTGATGCGACCATGAATAACAAAAAAAAATCATGTAGTGAAACGAGTGGAATGTAGTCGTATGTCATTATTCGAAAACTGCAACGATCATTGGCTTAGATTTCAGTTCGACCTCAAATCGAGATCGGGTTTTAAGTGTTTCAGCCTGGTCCTGGTCTTGGCCGCCCCACCTGACCATTTAAACACTCGAAAATTTTACAGCTTCACTTACCTACAGACAATGTGGATGAAAATATTATTACAATAATGCAATAAAGATAAAGCGCATACGCAGTGCAAAATCAATCTCGGTACGAGTAATTGTGGAAGGCATGGGAACAGCATCAAACAATTTTCCCGAACATCTCTCTAAACTAGCGGAAACACCAAGGACATACAGGTTCGAAATGTAGTGTTAGGTACCTCTCACAACTCGCTGTAATGTAGGAAAAACCACAACCGAAATATTTTCCTGAGGAAGATGCTACTAATCGATGCGGCTAATTAGGATTCTAGTCGTGGAGAATTAAGAACTCCTTAGTGTTTACTTTGTGTGTATTTTATTTTTTGTACTTTTTAAAAATTGTACTCTTAGAAAGCTCAGATGTCTCAAAGAATTTTTGCAACTTTTTTTTTCCAAAAGCTACGATGAGACTATGTCTAAGCTTTGTATTCATGAGAACATCATCAATCCTACATCACTTCCACGTTTTGTAGCCTTGACTATCTTAAACTTGATGATACCCTGCAACACCCGCACGCTAAATAACAAGGAAAGAGCCGCTCCTAAATCTGCCCCGACGCCAAGCCCGGCCGCCGGAACCCGCGGCGGATGCGGCGCCGCGGTTCGCCCGCGGCGGGCGCCGCTTCATTGGCGGAAGGGGCGAAGGCGGCGAAGGGCGACGGGCAGCGGGCGACGCTGCGCGGCGCAGCACGCGGGCGCGCGCCTGCGCAGTGGCCGACAATCTGCTGCCGCCCCCGCCCCCGCCCCCGCTCCGCTCCCGGTCCCGTCTGCGCGAGAAAGGCCGCGGGCACTCTGCGCTGATTTATGGGCAATCGACCCCACGCAGCGTGGCTCCGCCGCCGCCCGGGGCGAAATGTGTCCCCTTGTGCCCACGTCGCCCGCGCCGCCCGCCCGCCCGTCCACCCGCCCCATATGGCCGCGACCGCCCCGCTACCGCCGCGCGGGGAAGTGCGGTGGTTGGAGTGTGTCGCGAGCGCCGTGTATTTGCGTAGCGATCCCCCAGCGAATGGGAGCCGTGGACGTGGACTGTGGCTTACGTTACACGGTCGGGAATATTGACGGACGTCTTCCACTCCTCAAAACGTCGTACATGATACGTAGACGCCGGAGCAATTACACGTTTTCTGTTTTTCTACTTACGGTTCTCAAAATTGTAACCTTGGCGAATAGTCACTCTCCTAAGACAATATCCATATTTTTGTTACATAGTTTTACATATTTAGTACTATATTAAATATTTTGCTATCTTCCCAAAATATTTTTTTTTGTTCTATCCATTTTCTTCAATTTCTTACATATTTCTTATGAAAAGAAGTATTTAAAAAAATCAGCATTTTCCCCTACGTTATTGGCGAAATATAAGCGTGAAAGTAAAGTCACCGCGTTGCGTGACCTTCAACCGTAATTTCCGAGAAACATTGGCGATCGCCGACTTGTAACACTGTGATGAGATTGTTGCACATTGCAGTGATTCCTTGTCGTAGATATCGCCAGTCTGTAGGATGGCTTCTAATGTGTCTAGTCTGGCTGAAGGTGCATATAACCTTACATAAATGCATCTTGGTCTGGCTGCTTAACTACGGTCCTGGATTACATTACATTAAACTTTTACTACTGATGGAAAGTTGTATGGTAGAAAGTGTGTATCAATATGTGCTCTCCAAATGGCTTTTAAAACGTTTGTATTATTTTTAAAATTTGTTTAGAAAATTTGTTATAAATGTAATTTTGTATTATGTAAATGTTTTATAATTAGAGTGATTTATTATATTACGTATTATATCCAATTTTACATATTTATTACATATTCTTGCTATTTTCAATACATATTTAAGTACATATTTTGAAGTTTCATTTTACATATTTTTCCGGTCTCTAGTGATACGGTTTATGAGACGGGCTGACCTAGATTTCAAAGTCCACGCGTCTAGGGCTCTCCACATTTTCGCATATAATTCCATTGTGTGCGATTGGAGACGTAGCCGAGTAACTGTTGTTTATCCTGTTAGTTAAGGCAGCGCAAAACATTGTGGAATTACATTGAATTGTATGAAATAATTTACGCAGGAATTTTGAAAGTGAGGAACACGTGACCTCGGCACTTTTTGAATAATTATTTACCTAGCATTACCGTCTACGTTTCAGCGAATGTTGCTGTGCAACCTTGCATTCATCGTACTAAATTACATACATCATACTAGTTGTTGACCACGAAGACTCGGCTCTAAGAGGGTACACGTCCTTGGCCCTGCAAACGTTTTTTGATTTCTACCAAAAATGTATCAATTATAAATATAAAAATTCGTTATCAAATCTAATGAAAGAACTGTTCAGTATTTTTTGTAATTAACATAAATATATTCGAACGAAAAACTCATAGTAATGTAATATACGTGTTTAATCCAATTTCGTTTCATAAAATCCACATCCCCTGGATGTCGACTGATTGAACCCGTCTGGTTCTGGGGACAAGTAATCGCGCCAGATTCGTGCACCCTCGGTTGGCGAGAGGTTGGCTTACTGACCTCTCAACCCGGAGAACGAAGTTCGACGGCGGTTGAGGTGGCGTGGACGCCGGTAGAGGTACGAAGGACGCAAGAGCCATATCATACTATCGCAAGAAGGCAAAAAAAACTCTGGTTAAATGCCCAGCAAAATTAAACACCCCGACAAGTCTCGTAGTAACTGGATACCATATTCAATTAGCCGGAGAATGGCCTAGAACAACGGACAGTTATTACTAACACAGTTGTTGTGTCCATCCTTAACTGATAATATGAAATCAAAATTAACTCGTAACGCTGGGAGCCTATTGGATGTCATATAGAAAATTTCCAATAATTTCGCCTCTGTCGGAGGTGGACCTATAGAGCAAGTGCCCGAGCTTTAAAAATAAACATTTCCGACGTTCTGTTTTCGGGTCTTTGAGTTGGACATGAGTGACGTATTTTCATGCCATTCGTACATTTCTTTTGGGAATTACGTTCGTATGAGTATGATTTTCACGTTATGAGCGAAACATGAGAATCATACTCAGTCCACTGCTAAAGACAGTCACGTATCTGTAGACAGACGTAAAATTAATTTCATTATATTTCAAGAAATGTATTTATTATAATGTGTAAAACCTCTCTCTCTCTCTCTCTCTCTCTCTCTCTCTCTCTCTCTCTCTCTCTCTCTCTCTCTCTCTCTCTCTGAGAATTGTGCTTTGTGTATAGTAAACCTCAGAAAACTATAATGAATATCATACTTGCTCTATTTTGTATTAAACTATCTGCGTGAGGTAGCTGACATCGATTGATTTTGGGGGAAAAAATCCTCACACTTTAGGGGCATGAACCCTTCTGAAGCACCCTCATCTTTTGTATATTCTCTTAGTCATTAAGTCTTTATTAGACACAAAGATGAGTTGACTTATAGGTATGTATGGAAGGCTTCATTTTTGTTCCTCGTGCCAAGTTCAAAATAATATTTATACTGTACCAAAGGACTTAAAACCAGAATCATTTCCAACACATTACGCAGATGCTTATTGTACAACTTCATTATCGTAGCAATTGAGTACACCCTTATTGAAGGTGTCCCCTTTTGGTTGGTCACTAAATCACTTCATCTTCGTGCCGGGTTTCTGTTCTCCCTCACAATTTACGACGAAAGTTCGAGGCCTTTGAAAGTTTATTGAATATCTACTTCCCCTGTCGTATTTCTTTCCCTGGATTTCACTTCCACCACAATCGATGCTTCTGGCCTTTTAGTTGTTTTTCATTCCCTCACCTGATCGAAATTCTCGAGACGAATAAAATATTAATTTGTAAAAATTGGTGATATATCAGGGAGATGTACCAGTGATGTACTAGATCAGACCAATAAAATGGTAATGAGTGAATTCGTTTCATTAACATCAGAAGAATCAATAGATTATTCAGACATTTTTTCATTACACAAAAAAAAAGAGGACAACGATTCCTTTATATTCGTGTAAAATAACTTATCAATAAAAAATCTTAATAAATACTTCATTTATAACAACATAACGGCTGTTCGAAGAACGGTTTACTTATGAGAATGACGTAATGTTGCTTGCACGTAAACACGAAACCTTATCTCGTCTATAATGCGATAAAGCAATATTCACGACAATTATTCACAATTGATTTTACATCTACCTGAGAATAATTGACACCACTTATTTCGTTCTGAGTCCTTACAGTATAGTTCGTGCGCAGGGTGGACTACAAAAAATTAGGTTCGTGGCTCAGTGCGAAATCGCTCGCCTTTCACCAAGGAGGTCCGGGTTTGATTCCTGGACAAGCTCATTTGAAATTTGTTTCAACAAAACGAGTTTGCCTACTTCACAGGGGCTAGTCCTATTCCTGTAAACCGTCCTAAACCCTACCCCTTTTCTAATTCTAGCCACTGGGTGGCAACACAAGAACGCGTATGGCAGGCGCGTACGCGGAAATGTCACCCAGAGGTCCTCTTGACAACGACGCACGGATTATGACTACGTACGTACAATAATGGAGGATTAGTTCACATACTTTATAAAGTAATTATACACTTCACGTATATAATGTAACAGATAATTACTTCACATTAGGCACTCAACGCCCGAGAAGGGCTAGGAGACCCGTTGCGTCGTTAGGAAAGACTCCACAAATTAGGTTCAAACATCACACTGATTATCACTCCCAGGAAAAGTGTCTATAGTCATGTATGAAGGAATGTATGATGTATTACCCTATCCTAATGATTGAATTCACGAACGACTGGTTTCAAAATGTCTGGGAAGGACGTCCTTCGAAACAGAAATTTGAATGAATACATACACGACAAACATTAAAATCAATACACAGAAAAAACAGGGATGAGACGAAATAATAAAACGGGAATATCGCCCAACAGAATATACAAATGCTAAAGACAATACTAAAAGGGGAACGCAAAAGAAAGTAACAAAACACGCGATGCAAAAATTCGCCAAAGTTGTTAACAGAAAAAAGCAAATTTTCCCGTCCGGTACACAAACGACAATTGTTCGTGTGGGTCTAAAGATTTTACAAATCTGTCGGCCGATCCGCTACCTGTCTAATTTATAAGGAGGAACACGATTGCTCGGTGACACTT